>CM033451.1:9042183-9130429 GCA_019425755.1 Amaranthus cruentus | reverse complement strand
GATAAGCGTTTTGTTGTTCCTTATAACCCTTCTTTACTTTTGTAATATCAAGCACACAAAAATGTAGAGTGGTGCAATGAGTCTCGGGAAATCAAATATTTATTCAAGTACATTAATAAGGGTAACGAAATGAGAATGTCGATGTTAACACTATCGACGAGATCAAAGAATATTATGATTGTCGTTATGTTTCGGCTTGTGAGGCTATTTGGAGAATTTTTGCCTTCGAGATTCACTATAGGCTTCCTTCTGTTGAGAGATTGAATTTTCACCTACCAGGAGAACAAACTGTTGTGTTTAATGAAAATGAAACAATTGAAACTGTCTTGAATAAACCTTTGGTTGATAAGTCAATGTTTTTGGATTGGATGGAATGTAATTCTAGATTTGAAGAAGCTAGAGAAGTTCAGTATTTTGAATTTCAGGGGAAATTTGTTTGGAAGAGAAAAGAGCGTGAGTGGACCATTCGTAAGAGAGGTTTTTCTATTGGTAGACTTTATCATGTATCTCCAGGATGTGGTGAGCAATATTACTTACGCACTCTTCTAAACTATGTTAAGGGCCTAACAAGTTTTGAAGATATTCGTACCATAAATGGTGTTTTATACCCTACATTTAATGATGCTTGCTAGGCAATGGGTTTATTAGATGATGATCAAGAATATATTGATGGTATATTAGAGGCAAGTTTTTGGGGATCTACACACTACTTAAGAAAATTGTTTTCCATTTTGCTTATGTCTAATAGTATATCTAGACCTGAATTTGCTTGGAACAGTACATGGCATGTGCTTTCATAAGATGTACTATATAGGCAATGCATGATACTTTGATTTCCCAATAATTTTTTATAATTATTTAATTTAATAAACATATATATTTATTAATCATATTTAACCATTAAATATTATAATAATTTATAATTGATAATTACAAATTTGAAGCTTAGTGATGAACAATTGAAATGTTATGCATTAGTTGATATAGAGAAGATTTTGCAGAATAATGGGTGTTCATTATGCAATTATAGCAATGACTTACTTCCAGATGAATTAATAATTCAGGATAGCTGTAATAAACTCATAGCTGATGAGCTAAGTTATGATAGAGAAGCACTACGCATAGAGCGTGAGCAGTTATTTCAATGTTTGACTGTTGAACAACGATTCATATATGATGATATTATGCAGACTGTGAGTGATAATAAAAGGGATGTTTTTTTTCCTTTATGGGGAGGAACCGGTAAAACATTTATGTGGAGAACTTTGTGTGCAACTATTCGATCAAAAGGGGATATTATCCTTCCTGTTGCTTCAAGTGGTATTGCTTCTCTATTACTGCCAGGAGGAAGAACTGCTCATTCAAGATTTGGAATTCCTTTGATTGCCACTCCTGATTCTATGTGCAAAGGTATTACTCCGGGTAGCGATTTAACATCTTTGTTAAATAAGACTAAGCTCATCATTTGGGACGAAGCCCTTATGACGAACAAATATTGTTTTGAAGCTTTGGACAGGAGTATGCGTGATGCTCTTCGATATTCAAATGGTATTGCTTTAGACTCTCCATTTGCTGGTAAGGTAGTTGTTTTTGGAGGTGATTTTTTGCAAGTATTACCAGTTATTCCAAAAGGAACACGACAAGATATAGTTTTTGCATCATTAAAATCTTCTTACATTTGGCATTCGTGTAAGGTTTTAAGGCTTACAAAGAATATGAGGTTGCAAACTCAGTCCGTTGATGATAATGATTTAAAGGATTTCGCTAATTGGATTTTAAAGATTGGTGATGGCTTACTAGGCGAACCTAATGATGGAGAAGCCATTATTGATATTCTTGATCAATTTCTCATTAAGGATGTTGTAGATGCTATTGGTGCCATAGTTGAAAGTACATATCCATCCATACATAAGAACTTAAGTGACACAAACGTTTTTCAAGAAAGGGCCATACTTTGTCCTACAAATGATATTGTTGGAAAAGTGAATGAATATGTTCTTTTATTATTGCCTGGAGAAGAAAAGGTTTACTTAAGTTCTGATTCTATTAGTAAAGCAGATGGATATTTAGAGTCTAATGCCGCTGCTTTTTCTGTAGAGTACTTAAACAGTATTAAGTGCTCGGGCCTTCCAAATCATGAACTGAAATTGAAGATCGGTGCTCCCGTTATGATGCTTAGAAACATTGATCAATCAGCTGGGTTGTGTAATGGCACACGATTGGTAGTCAACCAACTTGGAGATCACATTGTCGAGGCAACTATTCTTACGGGATGCAATAAAGGAGAAAAGGTTTTCATACCAAGAATAACATTAACTCCAACAGATACCTCACAGCTCCCAATTGGACTTCAAAGAAGACAATTTCCTTTTATGCTTTGTTTTGCGATGACTATTAATAAAAGTCAAGGACAATCATTAACTCATGTTGGATTGTTTTTGCCTAAACCTGTATTCAGTCATATACAACTTTATGTTGTCGTATCAAGAGTGAGAAGTAAGAAAGGACTTAAAATTCTTATTGTTGACAAAGATAATCAAACAACTACGTCGTCGTCTACTGACAATGTGGTATATACAGAACTATTTCAAAACTTGCGAGGTAAAAAATTACGTGTTCATATTCTCTAAGTAATTTCCTTTTGATTGTTTTATTATTAATATAATTAATTAATATATATTTATATATATATATAATATTTAAAATACAAACTAATATTATACAAGTATAAAATTAATTTAATTTTTTCTCCAAACTCCGTGCATGGCACGGGTATCTATCTAGTGTTGAATAAATGTCGCCATGTCCATAAGTCGGACAAGTAAAACGAGTCACTTCTTATACTTAGAATTTTTTAACCAAACTAGGTACCTTGGGGGGTCCGACTTATCGACCTCACATACCTCTTGTTAAAATACGTCATATTGAGAATAACTGATGATCGATTTTCGTGGCAACCTGTTACCATTTCACTATTTTGAACATACCTTTCATATGAACTCGTATAGAAGCGATTCAAGTGTCTATACGACCACGACTTGAAGGTCTACAAATCTCATGAAGACACCAGAACCAAGAAAAGACTCTAACTATCTCAAAAACAGTCAAATATAACCGAACAAAAACTTGCTCAATAACCAGCACTTTTCTTTCAACTATGTACATGAATCAACAACAATTTAAGACTTAAAACTACTTTAAAACATTCAATTTATGCTTAAATAGATTAGTTTGTGAATTACCTTTGAGCAAGTTAAATTTCCACAGAATCACACACAAAACTTCAGAAAATCAAAACCAAAATCCATTTTAGCTAGCTCTTCAATGGCTATTTTGATGAATCTCAAAATGACTCTTTCTTGATACAACTTCAACTAATCCCATAAAAAGCTTATAACCTAAAATAGATGGAGATGGTGATCTACTTGATTTCTTCAACTTCAATAGCATCTAATTATCATAATAAACCCAAATTTAGCTTCTCTTGCTTAAAAATCAAATTTGATTTTCTTTAAATCCTAACTGTTTGGGGATTTCTAATATAAAAACCAACTACTTAATTCATGATGATTTATGAACTTAGGATGAAAAAGTAGGTTAAATTTCATATTTTGGGTTAGTTTTCTGTGTAAGAAGAGATCAAATTCATGATTTTCTTTGAGGAAGAAGATGATAATGGTGTTGAGGTTTTAGGAAGGAAGGGAGCTCAAATTTTAACTCTGGTTTTATTTTCTATATTATTATAAATAAAGAAGGAAGATGAGTAACCTGATATTTTTAAGGGTTTGACACCTTATACGTTTATGTGTCTAACCATGACACACATTACTTTTTACCCTATTTTCATCGTATAACGTACTTTTGTCCCAAATTTAATACAACTGTTATCCTTAAATAATAAAATATGATTGCGAGTCTCAATAAAATAACATACTTAAAATTCGATAACCCAAATTAGCTTGATTAATTACCATTAATTATGCCGCTAAAATAGTGGATGTCTCAGATTCCATGTTTGCCTTTCAGTGTCGTTCCTGGCGCCATGTTCTTTACTGATTACAAATCGTTCTAACTTCTCTTCGTCAGCGAGCTGATACAGGACGCGCTTGAGTTCTCGACATTGTGCTAAGGTGTGACCATGTTCCTTATGGTAGTCACACCATAGATTGTATTTACGATGATCGGAAGGGGTAGTAATGGGAGGCGGAGCCGGTAACTCGTCTAGTATAACAAAGAAAATATCCTTTCGGTTTCAATTGAACAATGGGTCATTACCTCGATCAAGCAGATTACGAGTTCTCGGCCCCTTTTCCGTGGCATAGACATGTCTCGATCGTGGAGGCCCCATATCGGAAGGGGGATCAGGACGCCGTGATAAATAATTCCTTTCCTTTCTCGAAAAATAATACTCCCTGTTCTTAGAGGAGTGGTGATATGGCAAAGGATCCTTCCTTTCTGCTTTCTGCTTCTTGGGATCATGTGCTTGAGATATCTCGGAGGCTGTGACATAACTTTGACATTACTTCATGGCCTCCACATACGTTTTTACTTGACTTTCCACCAATTGGAACTTCAGCTTTTGAGCGTTCATGTCGTTGATCAAGGCATTACCGACTCCTACAACTCCGTAACTTCTAGCACAGCCTCGTGGAATTTCTTTAAGTACGAGGATATGGACTCCCCTTCTTGCTATGTTATACTAAGCAAGTGGAAGTTTGATTTTACTTGTCTCCGGGAAGCTACGAAGTGACATGATGAAGTGAGGTATACCATGTCAACGCAACCCCTGAGAGAGTAGTATGGAAGAACTTTCACAGTAGTGCGAGTCCAGCGGTGTATAGTATCATCAGGTTCTTGTATGTCATTATATGATCTTCTAGGCAGGTAGTGCCATCAAAGGCTGCCATATTTGGAATTTAGATTTTTACGGGATTCGGAGTGGCCAAAACTTCAGCGGTAAGCAAGGAATTTATCAACATAGGGGTTGTTGGAGGACCTCCTCGGTTAAACTCCTCCTTCCGCTTCGTTACCGGATTTACATGATGACTAGAGCCGGTAATTGAGATTCTTTTCCTTTCTTCCCGCTTTCTATCCACCAGGGATTGAGCGCTCTCCGATATTTTTTGTCTCTTATTTTCTAGCGAGGTACGGGCATCTTGAGAGGCGGTTTTAGATTCTCCTTCTTGGGAATTCCAGCTGGAGGTTTTGTAGGTCTTGGACATGTCACACCTTCTCTTGTTTCTCCTGCTGGAGCGTGACATCCCGGTGTTTTTACTTATGGATGCCAGGTGGCTAGAATTATTTATGATGGCATTCATTTGGTCTTGGAGGTTTTTTATCTGATTGGCTATGTCATCCATGGTTCTTTGTTGAGTGGGATTGTTGGTATTCATAATGGCGGGGAGTTGCTCGGAGAAGGTAGCGGTAAGGTTCTGTGCTAGTATGTCCAGATCACGACGGGTCATGGCTTGATTATTGGCCTAACCTGCAAAAGTGTTTGTATCTGTACTATGCACTATAGCGGTTTGTGTTGGGTTTCTTTTGGGAGCCATAGCATTTTGTTCAAGTATTTGTAACCTAGATGCCACAGACGGCACCTAACTATTTCGGATACAAAACTTGAATCGACAAATGACCTTGAAAACACCTGAAGATGAAGTGTTGTTACAGCTCAATTGTCTTTTATTTGTAGATGAACAATCTCGCTTCTTGCACTTGTGATCCTGCATATAACAAGTTAGCCTTGTCCGGGGGTGATCTCCCAGAAACCCCTCTAATGCCTAAGTCAGAATGGGGATAGGAGACCAAAGGATAAGTAAGTGAATGAATCAGTTTTAGTTTGATCCAAATTTTTTTCAGCTTTCATGATTGAATTTGTAAGACTTGGCATCTTATGATCTTCAAATGTTTAGTTCTTTAACTATGGTCTTCTCAGTGTTAATGATTGATATTCGATAATGATCATTTAAGTATGATGAGGTTCTTAAGTTCTGGTTGTCAGTTGGTAATGTGGGGATGATTGTGTTAGTTGCGTCTTCTATAATTGAATTCACTTAGGTAGCGTTTGGAAACACACATTTCATTTCAAATTGTGGATTTCAATTATGAAATCATAATATAGAATTTGAAATGAAAAGGATTGGGGTGTCATTCTCAAATCCTCATTTTAATTAACTACTTTTATAATATTGGTGAATTTGGCTCAAATCCAAATTTAAATTCTTGTTATTGCCAAACACTAACTTCAAGTCAAATCCACATTTGCAAATGAAATCATCATTCCCAAACATACCATTACAGATTTTGATATCCATCTAATAATATATTACGCAAAATTCATTTTGTTATTTGTGTTTATTGCCATATCATTTATTATTTGCCCTAGCCTTAAGCATTTGTATGAGATGATTGGATTAGTTGTGTATTTTCATTGTTTTCAGGTTGCATTGTTAAGTCACTTTTGTTTATATTGAGTTCTTTGCTTCTTTTTTTTTTAAATTGTTGTTTTTCGATCTTTTTTATTTTGTTATTGAATTTCAAAGCTTTTCAACAGAAGCTTCGGAGTTATGTTCAAGTTCTGTAATCAACAATTTCATAACCAAGGTACTCGAAAGTTTTTCACCTTTACAATCTTTGAATTCATTACCTTTTTGTTCCACTGTGAATTGCATTTTTTTATTATTGTTCATTTGTTTTGTTGAACCCCATTTTACCATCAAGTTTTCCAGGCTATTAAAGAAGAGCTCATACTGATTTTTGCTAACAAAATTATATTTGCTTCTACTGCTAGGTCCTCACTTATTGGGTTTTAGAAAAACATGAATGACTGCTTGTGAAAGTGTAATTTATATTGGTGTTCTTTTTCATTTCTCAACAATTTATATTGGATGTATAAATATTCATGTTTCAACCATTAGTTTAAGCTTCTTTTTACCCAACTCTTTTTTAAAAATGAAATACTTAGCGTCACACATAAAAAAAACTTATATAATTGTGCGTCACGTCGAGCCTAATAAAAGTGTGATATTGTGCATGCCTTTAGGTATAAGAGAGACTTGGGTATTTGTACAACCGAACTACACTTCTAATTTAATACTTTTATATAAAAGGTGTGATAGAGTATAATATACTAAAATTAATTAAGAGCTCCAAGCCTTCAGCCATTAGCTTAGGGTCTCTTTCCCTCAAGTCTCAATTGCTAGCATTTTTTGACATTACTTAGTATTTATATATAGAAGTATGTTATTGTGTTGATTGCTATGTATTCTTGCTGGTAGTAGTACTTAACTATAAAAAGTCTTAAATTTTTATTCATTTTATTTTTCTAGCATGTTTAATCCACAACATATTCGTTTTGCAATTTATACGCAAATCTTTGTCAATATTCTACTGCTCATAATTTGCAAATTGGGCATTGTGTTTTTGCTCATAAACCCATTCCTTTAAATCTATCGAATATGAATACATGACTTCAGGTTAATACAACATGATCACTTTCTAATGGGTTACATGTTAGTTGTTGAAATTTATTATAGTTGGGTTTTTATTTGGTATAATTAGGTACTTATTTTTTTAGTGCACGTTAGTTTCTCTTATTCTTTATATAATGATTATGTCTGGAAATGTAAACCTGCTTGGTGAAATTTTTAATGTATGGTTTTCGAACCGAGGGATTTGTTGGTTATTTGTTGCTTGAATTTTCTTTATTGGATTTTTGGTTGCTTGATTATTTTTTCCATTTCATCAGGTTAGGTTATTGTTTTAATTGCTTGATCTTTGAGTTCCTTCATTCAAAAAAATAGACCCTTTTGACTTGGATTTTTAGTGCTTCTATATGAATGTTGGTCGTTGATTTTCATTTTTCTTCCTTTTTTTATTTTTTCTGTTTTTGGAATTACAGTTCGAATTAATATATTTGTTTTGTGATGAATCAGAAGAATTTAGAGATTATTCAAATGCAGATAATCCGGTTTTCTTTTTTTAATTTTTACTTATAATCTAATTTTGGTATTCATTTCAGGTTCTGATTGCAAAATTAATGAGCGAAGAAAGCAAATATCATCAGGTAATTACAACCAAAATTAGTCGAAGATTCTTTCTAAGCTTCATGCTAAGGTTGGATTGTTATTACTTATTCCACTTTCTGTTCGATTTCTTTGTTAGAACTCTACTTTTTATTACAATTTTGCTTTGTTGCTTTGTAGTAGGTGTTCAAATTGAAAGGAAATTGATTTTTTTTGTGCTTACTTTGTGAGTGTCTTGGAATGTTACCAAAAGTTACTCAAAGATTCTTGAGAAGGGCTTAATTTGTGGACAAGATCGAGAACTTACAAACTCATGATAGCAATGACATTTATGAGAAGGCTGTAAAAGTATTGGAGAAGAAATGGTCTGAAGAAGAAGAAGAAGAAGAAGAAGAAGAGCAAGTTGGTTATGTAGCTACTAATTACTAGGGACTCAACCCAACATTCTAGCAGATGGTTTCAAGTTGACCTGAAAATAGGATGGTCGAGCTTTTGGCGTTTATAGAGCCCCCATATCTTTAGGCCTCTTCCCCACTTGTGTACTTCGCGCGACTGAATATTGGAAGCTATGTTTGCTAATTCATCTCCGTTAGAGCCGGTTTTGGTCTTGCTATTAGGGATCATTGTTTTATGAATTATGGGTTTACTTATCTGGTGTTTTTACCTCACAGGTTACTTTATGTTATACTTAGAATTTGTGTTTACCTGCACAAGTTTAGTCACAAGTTTCTTCAAGTTTCAGCTTAGGGTACCAAAACAGACTAGATTAATTTTCTTTTAATGGTTCCATTACCAAAAGTAAAACAAAAAGGAAAGGTACTCATTGCTAAATAAACATTGACGTTTGACTTGTTTAAGCAAAATTCTGACTCCATCACGGTGAAAAGTTGCAAATCTGAGGTTAGAGGTCGATTATGTAACAAGTAGACGCTTGTTTGGTGCTTTGCACTACTTTTCTTCATTTTTTCATAATTATTTTAGCATAATTTGCATATTTTATCTTAACTTTATCATTTTTCAGCGAAAATTTACATTATTGAATAAACAGTTGATTTACAACTATACTACAACATTTACATTTACCTCTGAATTGTTTGATTTCTTAAATAACCTAACAGCCTACTACTATTTATTTATGCTCAATTTCGCATAATGTTTTCGTTAAACAACGCTCCAACGATCATCATCATATCACAACCACTTCGACTCATGGCACTTGCTCTGTGCACCAATGCCACATCAACTTCACATCAACGCCCCAATGTGCACCTACAACCTTTACATTCTTTACACCGTTTGAATACATTTACATTTCAAATTTTTCATTCATATTGTTATTAATAGAAGTATATAAAATAATATTATGAAATTTAATAGTATACCTTGGAGGACCGCATGCGTAGCACGCGGCCCTACAACTAGTTTACAATAAATAATTAAATAAATATAGCATAAATGTTACCATAACAAAGACTATTGATAGAATATTAAGTTAATTATTAGTGTGAATTTAGTGAGCTATTAAAATAAAGTTATATATAAAATTTAATGTGTAAAAATTAGTAAAGAACATATAAAGAGATAAAGGTAAATTAAACGTTATGAATCATAACGAATTATATTAAATATTTATTGTTACCACCCAAATTGGTCAATGTCAATTAATTTAAAAGTTAAAAATGTGATGTACTTGTGTGAATGAGTATTGATTGAATGACCCTGTTTAATACAAAAATATTGCGAAAGTCTTTAAATGCCGAACTGTTAAAATTTTAAATCATAAAAACTAATTTTTAAAATAAAAGTAAAATATTTCATTCGATAAGAAATATTGTTTGCTCAAAGTTAAAAATGTAAAAGTACATCAACATCAAGTCATCAATAAAAGCACATCTAAGTTCTCGATAAATAATAATTGTTGCGGCTTGGATCGAAACCTGAAACTAAATCCTGCAAAATGCTGCCATCCATAATACGGATGACAGCCGATTGAATCTGTCAGTGGTAACGCCTAGCGTAACATCCTATCCAACTCAAAATACGAAAATTATACACTACATTTACAAAATAATAATTTAAGTACGAACTTCAAATTAATTGGCACCACTGTATACTTTTATTATATTATTTTACTGTTCCATACTTTTAAGTTATTAAGATACCATTCTCAATCCTGACAGAAATACGTTACTGCCACTTATACAATTTGGTACTCTTAACACTTAAGTAAGTTCATTTGGTTAATACTCATAACGGTACCATGATTCATAGGATCAACACTAATCAAGTTCATCACTAATCAACAAGCACAACAATATGACACCTGATATATGTAAGGGTCTGGTTAGGTGAGGACCGTAGTCCTGAACCCTAACTGTGGTGGGAGCCGTCACCCCTCCAATACAATATTTATGCTCGAGCTCTACAGGATAGGTAGCGAACCCCTTGTCTTACATCGCATTTTATGTGCCGGCCAATACGGACGCCGGGATTTTACATGCTGGTCCATGGTTCAACATTACTTTACCATCAGGGTCATTCAATCAATATTCATTCACATAAGTACATCAAATTTTTATTTGACTTTAACTCCGAATTTAACCAACGTAAGTGGAAACCTTATTTATTTAATAAAATTGTTAATCATATTGTTAAATTTACCTTTATATCTTTATACGTCCATTACTAAAGTTTTACACATTAAATTTTGTTTATAACTTTATTCTTAGTAGTTCACTAAATTCATAATAATTCGATATTCTACTAAAAGTCTCCAAATTAATATTTTTCACATGTAAATACTAAAATCTATTTCTCTAGAAATAAGTTCCCAAAATCAACATTTCCAACTTTAAAACAAATAAAACTTTTTTCTCTTAACAAAATTAAATATTCTAATTATACTTCAAGATAAAACTGAATTCTTTGGATAAGTTTCTAAAATCAAAAAGTTCACCAAAATCAATATTTTAAGTTTAGAAAAACAAGTAAACTTATTTGATTCGCAAAAATCAACATCCTAGTTATAAAACAAATAAAACTTATAATTTCACAAAAATCAATATTTCACACACAGTTTATGAGGCAAGTTTACTAAAAACAAAACTCTACATCTTTTTATATAAATTTTGGTCAAATAGTTAGCAAATAAAATATTTTGTACTAAATAGTAATTAATTGTCACAAAAGTTAATTTTTATTATATAATCTCATATATTCAATAAAAACCACTTCTATATTTAATAACTTAAAAAAAGGTTCTCAAAAATATCTTTTTAGATTGTATTTTAATATTTTCACAAAAATAGCTTGTAACAATTTTAAAAAAATAAATTAAACTCTTTTTGTTTTAAATATGATAACGATCAAATGACCTATGAGTAATTTTGGGCCTTTTCACTAATAAAACAACTTCATTTAATTTATTATAGTAAATCCTAGATTTAAATAACTAACATAACTAATAAAGAAATAGAAACTTTACACAATAACTTAGAAATTTACTATACCTTTAAGGATAAACTTTAACATTAAATTAAAGTATAATAATAACATCCTTATTATAACCATACTTATTAAATATACGTTCATAAAATAATTTATTACCTTATAAACTAGTTTGAAGGCTAACGTAAACATACTAATAACGATTCTTAACATAAAAGTTCTTAAACATTAACTATCCTGATATAACACATAACTCATAAACATAGTAGTACTAGTTTATAACATAAATTATACTTAATATAACCACAATATAATTTTTCACCTAACTTCCTAAACTTGTTTAAAGATTACTAAATTAACATACTAAAAATACTTTTAGCAAAAACATACTTACTATAATCTTAATTATAATTTCATCAAACTAACTTCTTACTTAGACATAATCAACATATTTCATACTTTTTATAGTATAAAGTAAATATAAAGTGAAATTCCACATAAAGAGTAGGGTAAGAAGCTACACCAAACTAACACCAAGGATTAGTACTAAGTATTAATTAGGAAAATAATAAGATATAAGACCCTCCAAGATAGATAATAATGCTCCAAAAATAATTAATCTAAGCTCTCAAAATAATGATGATCTTCTAAGCTCCCAAAATAAATAAATCCCAACTTTAAAAATAATGATACATTATATACCCAAAATAATCACCCAATAATGCTCCAAAAAAATAATGACTTAACTAAATAAACAGTGTTCTAAACTCCATCTTCTTGAATTTATTCAACTAATAATAAAGGTATTAAGTTTGTAAGATTTTAGTGAAGAGAAGATATAAGAAAGAATGTTAGAAAGATTTGATGATGAAGGAGGAAGTGTTCTTATGGCCAAGGGGGTATTTATAATAAATTTTTGGGCAATTTCTAGTAAGTTGTATGAATAAGAATGTTAGGAGTATGGAAGAAGATTAACTTGTGTAAGTGGTTTGGAATATGTAAGTGTATGCGTAAGAGTTGGAGTGTGGAAATAAACTTGTATGAGTTGGATTATGTAAGTAAACTTGTAAGAGTGGTAAGAGTTGGAGTGTGTAAGTAGATGTATAAGAGACTAAAGTGTAGAAGCTTAGATTTTGTAAGTAATGAACATATGGGTTAAATTAGGGATGGACATGGGGTGGGTCTAGAGCGGGTCCAACCAGATTCGGACCCTTACCATTTTAATTTTTTGAGATCCGAACCCTAAGGGTCCAAAATTTTCAGACCTAGATCCAGACCCTCAGAATCTGATGGGTCTAGGGTCCTTAATGGGTCTAAAAAAGTCTTTAATTTTTCAAATTTGAACCATTTGTAAGTCATTATATTTTTCGTGTATTTGTAAGAGAGTTATTATTGTATTTTAAAAATATTTAATACTAATTTAACATCTAAAGTCACATAGCGTCATCCATATACGCATAAATTCTATTATAAACACTAGTTCGAGTCCATGAAATAAGGGTAATTGTGTTAGCAATTAACAAGTAACATATATATTATGATTATATGAAAAGAAAATACGTGTTGGGGGCAAAATTCATACGTAGAATACAAATAGAATGGACCATTTAATATTTATAAGGGTCCAAGGGGCGGGTTCAGGGTCCGAATCTTGGACCCGGACCCGCACCTGTCAATTATTTTTTAGATCCAGATTCGACCCGGATCCGATGGGTCTCAAAAAATAAGACCCAGACCCTTAAAAAAGGGGCGGGTCTGGGGTGGGTCCATTAGGGTCTTGGACCCGTGACCATCCCTAGGTTAAATAGAAAGAATTTTGGTTCATCAAATTTTTGTTCTAGTATGCACAAGTAAATATACTTTAAAATAATGGGTAATTTTGATTATGAAAATATGATAGTTTACTTCGAAAATTTGGCTTAAAACTATATTTAAAGCTGAAAAAAAATATGGCTCATTTTTAAGTATAAAATAATTAAATCAAAATTAAAAGGTTAAATTGATACTTAGTAATGTGAGTTTAAGGAAGGAAAATAAAAATGTAATATTTTACAAAATCGTAAATTTAATAATAAAACTTTACTTTTCGTAATAAAATAATACAATAATATTTTAGTGCTCATAAAAAAAATCAAAAGCAAATAATATTTTCAACATTGATATTTAAAAGAAATTACAAAATCGGAAAAGGTTTAGGAATTAAAGATGATTAGAAATGGATAACCAAAGGATTAGGATTTTGAATTGAAAATTTAGAATAATTAATCAGAAGATTAACATTGAGAATTTTGAGTTTGTTACACCCTGATAGTAAGGTAATGTGGACCCATGGACCGAAAAGTAAAAACCCGGCTGTGTTGGCCGACACATAAAATGCGGTGTAAGACAGGAGGTTCGCTACCTATCGTGTAGAGCTCGATCATAAATATTGTATTGGAGGGGTGGCGACTCCCACCACAGTTAGGGTTTAGGACTTTGGTCCTCACCTAACCAGACCCTTACATATATCAGGTGACTATTGTTATGCTTGTTGATCAGTGATGAACTTGATTAGTTTAATCTTATGATGCATGGTACCGTTATGAGTATTAACCAAATAAACTTACTTAAGTGTTAATATCACCAAATTGTATAAGTGGCAGTAACGTAGAATACATATAACAAATTGAATGAACCACGAAAAACAAAATTTGAACCTAACAAAATCAGAACTTAAACAAACAACTAAAAAATTTAATAACAAATTTAATGAACATGAGAAATTCATATTTCAAACCTAAAAAAATAAGATTATGAAGTGTGAACAAAAGAAAATAAAAAAGAACAACCCAACACTGTCAACTTCCTGATTTCCAATACAAATGTGACAAACCATGCACAGACCAACACAATTCGAAAAAAATAGCAAAATTACAGTACAAATTTAATTAATTGGAGAGTTAATAACAAAAAATAAAACCAGCAGAATTTGAATACAAAAAGATGGGGAAGACCAGCAGAATCATATACAGACCAGTAGAATTCGAAGAAAGAAAAAAACAAAATCAAATCGAATTCAAACTTGAGCAGTAGGTGAAGAGTGAGGACCGAAAAATTTGAACGAACTAAAGAAGGAAGTAGTAGCACTGCAGCAGGAACAAATGAAGATGTAGTATTGAACTATTATACAGTGGTGTCAATAAATTTTAAGTTCATACATAAACTATTATTTTGTAAATGTAGTGTGTAATTTCCATATCTTGAGCTGGATAGGAAGTTATGCTTAGAATTACTACTGACCGATTCAATCGGCTGTCATCCGTATCATGGATGGACGTAATTTGCAGGATTTAATTTCAGATTCCGATCCAGGCCGCAGCAATTATTATTTATTGAGAACTTAGCTGTTTTTTGTACCTTTATTGATGACTTGATGTATCTATTTTTCATTTTGAGCAAACAATATTTCTTATCAGATGTAATATTTTACTTTTATTTTGAACAATTTCACTTTTTATGATCTAGAGTTTTTAACAGTTTGGCATTTTAAGACTTTTGCAATATTTTTGTAAAAATTATTATTAATCTTAATTACGTATCGAGATTGTCGCTTCTGTTACGGTATAACCCAAATTATATTTCTATTCATGAATATTTACAATTAGATGCCCTTGAAACTTGCATTGTTGATTTTTCAATAAGAGCAAGAACTTACATTTGGTTATTTGGAATGTTATAGAAAGTTGTAATCTTAGAATTTAAATAAGTGAAATTTACCATAATTATTTTATTAAATTAGAGGTTTTTAAGCATTAGTATGCTTAGGGTTGTCTTCAACTGACTTCAAAACTTTTTAATAATAATATTTTATGCGTGATTCTTGAATGAGTAGATTAGATAGAACTAGCCACATCACATACTCATTTTTATGCTATTATTACCTTCATCATTGTGGTTACTCTAATTATAATATCTGAGCTAGAATTTATTTCTTGTTCTTAAAAATGATTTATATCTTCATCTTTTTTACATGTTTAAAGAACTTCTTCAACAATTTTCACCTCTCATTATGGACATGGTAAATAATATTAAGTATTTTTACCATTGATTTTATTTGAAGAACACTTCCTTCATCTGCTATGTTTAACCATATATTATAACTCAATAAAAGAGTCCACCTCAACTGCTTTTCTCTTCTTGCTGCCTTGCTCTGTGCCGCTTCTGGTTCCCACGTGTAAGACTGAGTGAATTTTCAAGTGTCATCATCGGTCACGTGTAAGGTCGAGTTTTTCCAAGTGTTCTGGACCGTACTTCAATTGTTTCAGGCAATCCATTGTGATTAAGTCGGCAGTACTGCCGGTGTCGACCAGAACTCTTCTAACGCTCATGAGTCCCACTTTGAGGGTGAGGACGACGGGGTCCGAGTGGGGGTGTTGTATTGCTGGCGCCCCTTCCCCGAAGATCATTCTTGGTCCGTCTACCGCTTTCTTGGAATTGGCGGTCATGGTGTTCAATGTGTGAACGTTATCCTTAACAGATCGCGTGCTCGGGTAAAACTCGAAATACCCCCCAGAAATCATATGAATGACCCCTTGCGTGGCCTCGGACGGTTCATGAGCATCTGAGCGTCTTTCATTTCTTTGATGATTGTCTCTTCGGCCTCTTGGCCGGCTATCGTTTCGTTTCAAAAACTTGTTTAACTGGCCCTCATCGGCCAACTTATCCAACACTTTCTTCAATTCCCGATGCTGAGACAGGGTGTGACCATGTTCCTTGTGGTACTCACACCAAAAGTCCATGTTCCTTCGATTCTGTGATGTCGATATCCTTGGAGGGATCGGTAATTGGTCTCTGACCGAATAGAAAATATCTTTTTGGCTTCGATTAAATCTTGACTCGGTGACCTCTTTTGTTTCAAGGGTGGGGTAGGCCTGGATCTTTTTGCGGCCTTCTTCTCGGGGAGGCCCCATGGGCGATCTGTACCTTTCCCTCCCGTAGTTGTCCGAATTCCGCCGGTTAGGTGTGGCTTCCTGTGATCTTCCGGCCTTCTCTTTTTTCTTTCTTGAGTCTGAGGGCGTACATATGTCAGAGGCTCGTATGAATCTCTGCACAATGTCCATGGCCTCTGAATATGTGGTGATGTCATGTTCCAACAACTTCCATTTCAATTTTGGCGTTTTCACCCCGTTGATGAGGGCTGGGACTGTGGTAGCATCATTCGCCCCTGGTATGGATAGCACCTCTTCGTGGAACCTCTAAATGTACGAGGTCACGGACTCTTCTTCCTTCTGGATGATAGACATTAAGTGCAAGTTTGACTTCTTTTGTCTCTTTGACGCGACAAAGTGATCAAGAAACAGAGCTTCGAGGACGGCGAAACTATCTACACTCCTAGGGGGTAGGGACGTATACCAACTTAGCGCCAGTCCGGATAATGTAGTAGGGAAAAACTTACAAAGCATGACCTCACACGTAGTGCTTACCGCCATATGGGCACGGTAGGAGGCTATATGTTCAGCAGGGTCTTCTGATCCGTCGAACGGCTTGATAGCAGGTACCTTTACTTTGTTCCGGTTAGGAACGACCAGTATTCGAGCAGACAAAGGTGTTTTGAAAATAGTAGGGGCCGAGTCTGAACCGTCTCCTACATAGTCTTCCCTGGCGTAGTCGTACCTTTCCTGATACATAGGGCTGTGATAGGATTCTTCCACGGGGTTTTTTTCTTGCCTTTTAGAATTCAGATGGGTTCTAACATGTTGTTCCTTCCTCCTCCTATTGATGATCTGTCGAGCATCGAACCTTGAGCTTCCCAATTGTTCAGGTCTCCGGTTAAGGGCCTGGTCAGGCATCCGGCTAGGAGCCTGTCGATTGGGTTCAGGGGGGAGCTGACTATGGCGAAGCGCTGAGTTCGGCATCCCCCATGTAGGTTGCAGCACTTGGTTGGGAGCTTGTTGTTGTAAGGGTGACTCATGACTTTCTGCGATGTCTTCTACCCAGAAGTCAGGGGCCTCCCTTTGAAAGGTGAGGTTCTGTTCTGTCTGTCTACGGGCAGAGTGGAGGAGACTTTGCTGTTGCGGTTGAAAGATGGCGGGCAGGGTTCTAACTGCATGTTGGATTGACTCTTGAAAACACGAGGTGATGGTTGCAGCAAAGTCATCCAAATCTTGTCTTGTAACGAAGTTAGGTAACTGGATCCCATCGTTGGGATCTTGGTCGTGGACCGAGTTGGCAGAATGGTGTTCTGACTGCCTAGTGTTAGCTCTTGTGTTTCTTTTTGAATTCATGGCTTTTGATTGCGAAAGTGAGTGAAAAGGAAGGTGCTTGTCTCTCTCCCCACAGACGGCGCCAGATGTTTCTGCGTAGAAATCGAGTTATCTCCCTGACTAGAAGGTGACCACTTGAAATAGATACACGGTTGTTCGAAGTGTCCGAATATGTGTTTGTGGAAGAATACCTACAAAACGAACAGAGTTACTTGTCCAGGGGAGGTTCCCGGAAAGCCCCTCCGACGCTCAAGTCAGTGGTCGGTTAATGAGTATGTATTGAAGACTAAAAATGGTAATTTAGAGAGAGAGAAAGCATACCATTTAAGGTTTGAATTAGAGTATTTATAATGTTGAATAGGTCTGATGAGACAGCCCTAGGGGCATTTTAGTAATTTCACCTTTGAGGTGGGTTTTAGCTGAGATGTTGACTGGATCTGTTGGGCCCTTTGACTTGGCCCATATTCAAATAAGGAGAAAAATAAATAGTAACATCCCAAGATATGCTAAAACAATTCAATAGAAAACTAGAACATTATAAATAAAACTAAAAAAGTCCAAAATTAAATTGTTGATTATCCACAATCATACAATTAACTAAAACGATTTTAAAATTCCACATAATCTCACAAAGAGTTTCCACATAAAATAATCAAATTGGTTAATTGTTATATTTATTGAACTAAATAAGGTAGAGTTGATTTTATTATATTACACACTATTATAGTTTTACTATTGATTGTTTGTATATACATCAATTTAACTTACAAAACAAGACACTAAAAATATAAAAGATTGTTTGTATATACATCTTAATTAAAACTTAAAGATTAAGACATTAAATTTTTTAAAAATATTAGTTTGACCGAGGTACGGTTGTATTTTTAAATTAAGATTTGAATACTTTTGATTATCTAATTTTTGTGTTTTTTATTAGTATATTAAAAAGTACATCATGTCCAATGAAATTTGTCCCAAGTATATATTTTATGCAAATCATGAAAAGGGAGGCAAAATAGTAAAAAAAAAAAAATATACTCCTTCTTATTTACATTATTTGCTTTCTCACTTATTTTGATTTTTTTTTACAATGGTTGATCATTTTCTTTTAACTCATCCATACCTGTTAAGTCTCTTTTAAATTGTTTCTCATAAGTTATTTTCTGTTCAGTTATTATCAAATATCCATATTTTTATAAAAAAAAATCTCTTTGCCACTAATTTAAAGGGAGGAATTAGTATACTTCAAAGTAATGTACAAAAAATATGACCATTATTAATTTATTATAGTTACATTGGTTATAAAATTTTAATGTAAAGTTCAACTTAATAGTTATAGTATATAATTTTTTTTGGAAATGATATAATATATAATTATATTAATGTTTAAAATCATAATACTTTATATTTTAATATTAATAACCGTGCATTGCACGGGGTTTTATACTAGTATAGTTATAAAAATATAAATATATGATCACATTTGACTATATTTTACCTAAAAGAGGTCAAAAAGTGACAACTTGGCTGTTGAGCAAACAATTGACATAGATAAAGTGACATAGTCTGAAAACATGGATATTATGTATAATGTTTAAAATACCAACAAATTATTTTCTTTATAATCTTTAAATTAAATAATCTTTTAAAAAAAATACTCCCTCCGTTTCAGTTTACTTGTCTCATTTCCTTTTTTGGCTGTCCTTTTTTTACCTAAATACCCCCACTTTTCCAATTCTCAATACCCAACTACCACCTTTACAATTAATTTAATCAATTAAAATACCCAACTACCACCTTTTTAATGGACCCCACTCAACCCTTAAAATCCGTGAAAAGTCAAATGGGACGAGTCAACTGAAACGGAGGGAGTATTGTACAAGCATAAAATTAACTTAAAAACTTTTTTTTTCAATTTCTGTGCATGGCACGAGATTCTATCTAGTCTAGTTAAAATACTAAAACATACACCCTCTAATGACAAGTGTTAAGCTTTTAGAAATTTTTTTCCGCCCAAATACTACTCTTAAGTGCATCTTCTTCTGGAAACAATTCTTTCCTTAATTAATCGTATATTTTTTGGAAACATATTTGACCAAAAAAGGTGGAATTTGTATAAATCATAATTAGTCCTATTATTATTGGTATTCTATTGTCATTAATAACCCCTTTTAATTTAAGCTCTATGAAATAATTATGTGTTATACATCCTTTTATTCTTAATTATAATCAACAATTGTATATTTTTGTGCCAATTATCCTAAATTACATATCGTATTATACAATATAATCAACTATTGCATATTTTTGTTACTATACGTATTAACATTATTCTAAATTCTATATATTATACAGTCATTACCAACTTTTAATATACCAAATTCTTATTCTTGTCTTAATATAAAAAGGGGATGAGACTAAAAATAATAGTGGATTATTGGCAATAGAATAATATTAATTATGTTTGGTTTTAAATTATTTTCTACATTTGCTTTTTTACGTATGCACTATTCAATCTTTAATATCTTTAATTATACATAATAAAAAATTATATAAATTTAATATTAATAATCTTTGCATTGAGACAAATCAAACAAGTTCTCACTTAAATATGTTTTAACTTATAGATTAAGAATTAATTACAAATTAAGGGTGATGAGTGAATAATGAAAATATTACCTATGTTGCAAGTGATTTAAAACGGAGAAAGTATATATCATTTACAAATTTCGTTGTTTTTTTTTCACATTTTCTTTTTTCACCATTTTTTGCTTTCATTCATCAAATCACTGACTTATTCTTTTTATCTCATTAATCTAAGTCTCACATGTTAGCAGCTTGTGGAGGAAGATTACTTCTATCTTTTTCTTATAAAAGATCCCTATTTTTTTCTATTTCCATATTCAAAAAATTAGGTTTTTTTTGTTTTTTAATTATCTCTCTATAGATTTTTTCAGTTAGTTGATTCGAACCAAAAAGAGAAGTAAAGCATGTAACCAATCGCGATGAATAGACCATATCTCCTGCATTAGTTACAAGAAGAAAATATATTTCAACCAACATTATTGTTTTCTTACAAAACAAGTTTGTGTTTTTAGCATTAGTTTTGTGAAAGTAAATAAATGAAACTACTACTCCTTTTTTTTATAAAAAAGAAGGTTTCTATTAAATATGAATCGACTAAAATGCTAGGTGATGCAATTATTATGATATAGATTTAGTTCCTTTATTTATCATGATTATCTATATTTATATCGAGTTCCTTTGTTTATCATAATTTTCTTTATTTTTTTTTTTTGCCAAATAAAACTTTTTTCATTCACCAGAAAAACCAATACATCAAGGCAGAAGCAACTCGGAAAAACCTATTTGCATCAGTGTGGAACCGAGGCCCACCTTCTAGAAAGGGTTTCCCCGACCCACTCTTCATGTGCATACGGGTAAAAACCGAGGCCAAACAAACAAGCCGACATAAGGAGTCAGCAAACAAAAGCTATACAGTGTAATAAGTAAGAGCTCATATCAGTTTCATATGCTATATCTGTAATAGGTGAGGCCTAGGCAGCAGCATTGTACCCAGCCCACTCCAGCAGCTTACTACTACAACAGTTGCAAGTGATACAGACTTTCACTGATGCAAACTGGTAGATACCAGTGGCTCAACGACCCAAATTTCCAGTAGACACCAGCACATCAGCAGCAACAATATACCTTTGTAAGCAAACCAGCAGTGCAACAGCAGATAGAGGCACTAACCAGCAGCAACATCTTCAACTCCAGCAAGCAAACACCACTTCAGCAGACCAGCTAAGAGCAAGTCCAACAGGAAGTACGCACACAGCCTATCCAGCAAGATAGCACACCAAAACAGCATACCTTAATTAAGCTAATGAGGGAAAAAAAAACTAAAGAAGTGCCATCAGCTATGGCAGCAATCATCTCAACCGATTCCTAGTGCAGCAGCATCTCAACCTTCGACCAGCTGCAGCAGCTTAGTATTGTGCAGATAATCCAGCCTCCAAGTCAACAAAGTCACACAGCAGGAGTAGTATCAACCAAGTCCAGCAACATTCAAAGTATAGACCAGCAGCCCTCAAAACAAACCAACAACCTTCAACACATAGACAGCAGGCAGCAGCAACATTGCGAACTAAAACCAGAACCCAAAGCCAGCATCCTATATTCCAAGCACAAAGGCACACCAGAGCCTCGTAGAAGGGACAACAGAAACAGTATAATGTGCATTTTCAGCACAAAGGGATCCTCCTTGAATAGAGCATGCTCAGTGTCTAATGGAATAGCAAATGCAGCCTCACGAGATGAGCAGCCAGCAACAGCATGCACTAACAGGCCAGCATCAGATCAGCAAAGATGCACAAGTAGAAGGCACAACCAGCATACAAGACAAGTGTATCAGAACCACAGAGAACACATCAAATGAGCCAAACATTCTTGATACCCATGGCACCCCAGCAGGAGCCCAAAACCATAAACATCAACCAAATCAGACTATCAAACAAGCAGAACACATGCATTAACAAACTACCAGAGGACACTAGAAGTTAAAAATCATAACATCACCAGAAGCTTTAACATAGGAACATCAACTCAACCTTATAAATCCGAGAGGTTCAGAGCACGACAGCGTAAATTGATATTATGCTTGATCATGTTGTTAGTTTGCCCTGGAGATCGCACAAACGCATACCACACCGCCTCATTCCTACACTTCCAAATGTGGTAAATAGTGCACACGTACACCGCTATATATAGACATTGCTTGGACCTAGAAAGATGTCGCTTCCGAAAGTCCATGCGAGGAAGCGGTCTAAAATTAATGCCAAGCCAAGATTTGATCCCCTCCAGACATAAGCGGCTAAACAGACATTTAAAAAATAGGTGAGAGTGTGATTCCGGGAATAAACCACATAGTGGACAGGAGTCGTCGTCCACCACCCCCAACTGTAAAAGTTTCTCCTTGGTTTTAAGCCCTTGTCGAGCAACTAGCCAACACAAAAATCTATTTTTAGGAATCGAGAGTCGATTCTAAACAAGATGCCTCCAACGGACTCTATGTTGGGCCATTAAATTATGCTCATAGACCTCCTTAATTGAGTAGGAAGAGTTGCAAATCCACTGCCGAAGAGCTGAAGTCACTGCGCACAACTTTTTGATAGTCCAACTGGCGGTGACAGGCGCATTGAAAATTTCCCATCGTGCCCCTTTTGTGTAGACACTATGAACCCACCGAACCCATAGAGATTCCTGCATGATATGGATATGCCAAGCTATATTACTCACCGCTGCCTGGTTCCAAAGGTAAACATTACGTATACCCAGGCCACCACTCTTCTTAGGAGTACACACCACCTTCCAATTGACATTGCCAGGTTTATGTGAATGTGAAACCCCAAACCAGAGGAAAGAGCGACATATAGCATTGACGATATTAATCACCCTCTTAGGAAGAATAAAGACCTGACACCAATAAGAGAAAATACCCATTAACACCGAATTGATAAGTTTCAAGCGAGCTGCATATGATAAATGTTTAGCTTGCCAACAGCTGATGCGTTTCGTCATCATATCAGCCAACTTTTCACAATCCGCTATATTGAGGCGCTTAGATGATAAAGGAACCCCTAAATATCGGAACGGGAGCGACCCCGCTGAAAATTGTGAGATGATACTAATGTCCTTCTTAATGGAATCGTCAACCCCTGCCAGATAGATAGCAGATTTACCCGAATTCGCATGAAGGCCCGATGTATTAGAGAAGCTTTTAAGACATTCACAAATGATACGCACCGATGAGGGATCCCCCTTACAAAAGATCATAAGGTCATCAGCAAAACACAGGTGGGTGAGCTTAATGACTTTACAGCGAGGGTGGAACCCAAAACTACCGATCAAATTCTTCAAACTTCGAGACAGGTATTCCATTCCAAGGACAAACAAAAGGGGGGAGAGTGGATCGCCCTGCCGAAGGCCTCTTTTGGCATCAAAGGGATTGGTTGGAGCACCATTAATCATCAAGACGTATCTCGTGGAGGTGATACAAGTCATGATTATGTTAATGAACCGGAGGGGAAATTTGAGAGCCACCATCATCTCTTTAAGAAAGGTCCAGTTCATTGTATCATAAGCTTTACACAAGTCTATCTTCATCAAACAACTAGCAGCACAATGCTGTCGAGAATAGTGCTTCACCAGATCCTGGCAAAGTAAGATGTTATGCATAATATTCCTTCCAGCCACAAAAGCTCCTTGAGCTTGGTCAATCAAATAATTCAGTACAAGTCGAAGCTTAGAGCAAATGAGCTTGGAAATGCACTTGTACAATACATGACAACACGAGATTGGTCTGAAATCACCTGGATGTTGAGGGTTAGGCACTTTAGGAATCAGAGTAATGGTCGTATTGTTCCAACTCTTCAGCATTTTGACATTCTCAAAGAATTGGGTGACCGCATTGACTATATCACCGCCCGAAATCTCCCAAGAAGCCTTATAGAAGTAGCTATTATATCCATCTAGCCTAGGCGCCTTATTGTCTGGGATGGTCCATAGAGCATGCTTGATCTCAGCAGGTGTGAATTTGAGATCAAGAATGGAGTAATGCTCAGAAGACAATATAGAGCCATTGTAAATTGTCTCAATATTGATCGGACTCCGATCCTTGGCTTCAAAACAAAACAACTCAGAGTAGAAGTCATAAAAAGCCTGATGAATTTGGGTTGGATCTGAAATCTCCCTCCCTTTGAACCGTAAAAACATGATCTTATTATGACGTAGCCTGTGCTTAATGCTCTAATAGAAAAATGCATTATTATCATCCCCAAAACGGACCCAGTTCATCTTAGCTTTTTGTTGAAGAGAAAAGGTCAACTCAAGCTGAAGTTGACGAAGCACCATAGAAGCACTCCTCTCTTGGTCGGCCAAGTCTGGATCCTCAGGAGTAGCATGAAGCAAATTCTGAATACAAAGAAGTTCAGCGTTTGGTTGATCCACCTCCTCCTAAAGACGCTCCTTACCATAGAGCAGTTTCAATTTAGACTTAAGCAAACGCAACTTCTGGGTAAGCTGATAACTGACACGACCCTCTATCTGAATGCGCCAATGTTCACGAAGAACTTCAAGGAAACCCTCTTTCTGAGCCCAGCAATTAAAGAACCGGAATGGCTTTTTGGAGTGTTGTACACAAGAGAAGGCCACCAGCATAGGGCAATGGTCAAATTCCCCCTCCTAGAGGTCATTACCCAACACTCTGTCAATCTTACTCAACACCCAATGGTTGCCTGCTTGCTTATTAGACCACGTAAAAAAACGACCAGAATACTTCAAATCATGTACTCCACATAACGCCATACAGTCCCGAAGAGGTTGGACTTCAGCTAATCTTACCGGAGATCCAATCCTCTCATCAAGATTGGCAACACAATTAAAGTCGCCAAGAATAATCCAGGGAGAAGAGATCTGCTGGTCGATGGCCTCAAGGTCATAAAACAACTGCTGCCGCTCAAGCTTGTCATTTGAACCATATACAAAGGAACAAAGAAACGGAACACCGTTAATAGGAGAAACCTTAAGGTGGACAAGCTGACTCTGGCAAACCAATATGTCAACCTGCACATCCTCACTCTTCCAACCAACAATAATACGACCTCCATCATGCCATGCCAAATTAGTCGTAATGCAAGACTAAGGTTATGGTAGGAAATAAATCTAGCAACCTGAATCTGCTTCCTAGTCTTATTGAGCCCCCGAACATTCCACGCACCGAAACTAATCATCAACCCCGATGGGATCAGCTCCTAGCGCTATATTCCAAGGGTCCACCATTTCACTAAGAGCATGCTCCAAATTCAACACATTAAAACCGTTACTAAGAGTCAAAGAAGAATTGTGTATCACCGAGTTAGAAACCATATTTGATGTAGCAACATCAATCAAAGCACTAGCCTTACCAACTCCATCTTCCCCCTCAGCTGGAACCCCAGATAATATACCCTCAGATCCAGGAAGCACGAAGTCAGGTGGCTGATCAGGAGTCTTAGAAGGCCCTCCTTCACCCTCTGGAAGCTTCGTAGAAGAAGGCTCGGTTGGCGGATTAGATTGTTGATCCGTGTGGCTGCCTTGTTGATTATTAGGACGCACTCGACATTGAAAGGCTTTCTTCATCGGTCGAAAGCCATCCTCATCTACCTACAATTGAGCCTCTTTGGAACCCAACTTATATTTATCTACCATATGTCCAAATTGTGCACATTTGGTGCACCAAGAGGGAAGCCAGTCATATTCCACACGTTGAGATATCAGCTGGTCATGTTCATTAGAGAAGAAGAGTTCCTCAGGGAATCCTTCAGCCAAACTCATATCAACCAAAACTCTAGCGTACATCAATCGGGATTCGTCAAGGTAGCATTATCAACTTTCAACACAGTCCCTAAATAACCCACAATATGCTTCAAAATACTCTCAATTCAGTACAAGACATTCAAATTCGGCAGCTTAACCCACACTGAGATAGACGTCAGTCCCGATTTTTTGTAAGAAATATTTGGGCTCCAAGGCTTCACGATGAACGGTTTTTTATCGAAAAGAATGCCATTCATATTACATGCCTGGTCTTGGTGTTCCTTCAAAGCAAACTGAACCAAAAAAACACCTCGATTGACCATACCAACCTTATCAATTTGAAGGTCCTTCAAGATACGACGGATAAACCCATCTATAACACTAAGGGGTGGGTTGGCACTTGAAACATAACACATAACAGCCGACTCTGAATACTTAATTTCGAGCTCAACATCCAGCTTAGTTATTTTAGCAATCCGACGAACATGTGGTGTGCAAGAAGGACTCGATAAAGGAACAGCATTAGCAACATTCATAGGACTAGCATGATTCAAGGACATAGGAGGGTTAACGACATTAGAAGAGAGCAACACAAAATCATGACCAGCAGCATTTATAGGAACAGAAGAATTAAAAGCAAGAGCAGGGTTTACAGAAACAGACGAAACCAATGGAACAGTAGGAGTCAAAGCAGGGGACAAAGCACTAGAAGAAGGCTTACCAGACTGCATAGTAGAGCCCTTTAACACTGATACCCAACTGAGCCCCACGGTACCGGAAGCCGGACCAACTGGAGACGACGTAGCAAAGTTAGGGTTCACCTCGCCAGGTTGGGAGGATTGAAACAGAAATCTCTCTGGAGATAGAGAAGAATCGTGGTCAGAACAACTTACAGAGTTCCTCCGGGGCACCGCCTTGGTCTTGGGTGGCCGGCCTCTCCTGCCCATGGCCGGATTCCGGTGTGAAATCGAAGAGGAGGCACTCAATCGCGCAATCGCATTCGTAGTCGCCTAGAGAGAGAGAGAGTCTGTGTTACATTCGTTATTATTTAATTTTTTTTTCTTTATTTATCTTTGAGAACTTTATTAATCTTTGAGAACTTTATTAATTGTTAATTAGATAATTAAATTTAGATTTAGATATGAATTGTTTGGATTTAATTTATTAGAGTATTGATAGATGTATAAATGTTTTGTACTGATAGTTTATTTAGTTGGTTTATTTAATTTGGTTGTTAAAAATTGACTTTCTTTTTAAATTGAGGCGATGTAAACGACGTTTAGAAATAGACTCTATTTATAGAGAAGTAATAAAACTTGAGAAGAATCGACAATAACAATCATGATATTGTTTCCTAAAACTAAAATCTAAAAGTTTATTTTCCTTTATTTAGTTTGATCAATAACTAAAAACTTGACATTAAGAATACTAAAAAAAAGACTTGACATTAAGAATTTCCTGATAAGAAAATAAAGAACAAGATATAAAATTAGAATTCAATCATTTAAAAACATACAATGTTAAGGCATGATTAATTATATATATATATATATATATATATATATATATATGATCAAATAAGAAAGATTTTAAAATGAGAAGTATGAGAAGGATGTTTGTTTGATTTTGTTTGGTTACTATGTATACAAAAAATGATACTGTTATAACATAAGGTCATTTCAAAAATTTTGTTATAGTTATTTTTCTGTGTAACATAGTTACTTTTACAATTATGTGCTTTTGGCTCAATCGTGACCATAGATTTTTTTAGTCTAATGAAATCAAGGGTGTAGAGTCCTTTTTACCCTTCTCATTTTCAATACCCTCACTACAACATATTTAATCTTTAGTGACATATATTTAGTGGCATTTGATTAAAATGCCACTAAATCAAAGTTATAGTGGCATTTATAGTGGCATTTATATTTTTTGTTACTAAATCTTCAAAATGCAAAGAAGGAAATCAATAAATTCCACCTTTTAAGAAAGAAAATGAAAAATAAAAAATTAGTAATTATATAAAAATAAAAAAATATGTTTTCACAAATTCTCAATACAAATGGAAAATTAAATATCGGAAAACACAAATTGTAAATCTTATTACACTTGATTGAAAACATAAATTATGTTTTTTTAAATATCACACTTTTGTTTTTTAGAATTGTTATTTTCCAAACAATTCTTTAGTTTTAGTGTTTTTTGAAGAAACCAGTACATTTGCCAAGTTTTTCTCTCTCCTCAAAAACAAATGAAATACCCATCCGTTTCCCAGTTTCCTAACCCGATTCTTTCCTTCTCCTAGATTTTTTTTTTCATTCATTTTCAATCAAAATTGTAGAAATTCATCTTAAGGTACGAGTATCTACTCAAAATCATTCTTAAAGTTACGATTCGGTGCAATTTGTCTCAAAAATAATCCTCCTTCACTCAAAATTCTGAAGAAATTGGAGCTACGATTGTGTATGTCTTCAAAAATCATTGATCTTCTTCTTCTTCAATTAAAGTCATTTTTGACATTAATCTTCAATTAAAAGGTAATTTACATATTACTAATGAACAATTCTTATTATTTTGATATTATTTTTTGATGATTTTGAACAATTACAAATAATAATTTCTTTACTTATTCTTCTTATTTTGATCAATTGTGTCTTCAATTATAATATTGTTGCTCTTTGTGAGACTATATACACTTGCTCAGACCTCAGTGCACTCCAGGTTTGTCATACCAAAGTTGCTTCTATTATCTCTCTCTCTAATCTATCCTTGAACTGGAATATCCATTTTTGTGGAGCATTTCAAATTTAATCAAAAAATTTAATAGTAATACTTGCTCAGACCTAGGGTTATGGATGTATTGTACTATATATGTAAAATGCTTTTTTTGATGGCTCTCTTTCAAGTGTTTTCAGTGATAGTATGATTTCTTGTAGTGTATTAGCTTCAGCCTGCTTAGTGTCTCCTTCAATCAATTTAAAATAAACTTGACCAGAGAAATAGGAGTTTGACAATTTGATATTAGGATGTTAGTTTAGCTTTCATCAATTTGGTAATATAATTCATGAAATTTTATTGTGATCTTGTTTCCTTTTCCTATTGAGATCACTTAATAAGCTAGCTTCCGTTAATAATGAGATCGTGCAGAAGATAGTTGCGTAAAGGTACTTGATGCTATTATGGAGTATTCTTTGGATGTTTGACATTTTCTCCATCTGAAAATGCAATATTGTCCTGTAAGATTGGTTTTTCTGCTTCTTGACGTTTTCAGTCAACATTTTTTTGTTCAGGGTTTACTTTCTTTTCTTAGGCCACTCTTACGTAAATCTAGTGAAGTGCATAGGCATTTTACGGTGTGCAATTTGCTTGAAAAGTAGTAACACTTATGCTATGTTATTAATTACAACTAAATTTTTCTTAACTTTTTTGTTTGAGTTGAGGAGAATCGGGTTAAAATAAACTTTAAAACAACTGCTTTACTCATGGAATTTAATATATTGTCCTAATATTATTATCTTGATTTTATCTTCAATACAAGTCATTGTGACTCGCTACATTCATCTGTGTTTCTTGTGCCATGCTTCTGTTATGCAGGTTCTTAGGGCAACATGGTATTTACTATCAATTGATAGGTATAGATACTGATGGAAGTCAAACTACAATTAGAAGTAGATTGCAGCTGTTTCTAATAAATTTGATGTCCTATTTGAAAGTAGCATATCTAATCACAGGTAAAACTAACCTCGGTCTTAAAAACTTAATGTTTTGATCGTTACTCATTAAATTCTTGTTGGATGATTCATTAGCTAAACATGTGTTGTATTCAAAAGCTTAACAGACCACGATTGAGACACGAGAAATTATTTCTTCTTAGTAAGCTCTAGTAAATCGTTACTCCATTTTCTATTTTCTTGGCCTAGAATAAATTTTTCCTACAATGAAGCAATGCAAATTCTTTCTCATCATTGATGTTCATTTGACATGTAGATATTTGGATTTGTTGACATTGGAAAGACCAGAAATATTACTTTTCTGCAGGTAATATGAATTATTATTTTTTACTTTGTCAACAATTAATCATTTTAATTTTTATATTTTATCTTGGACTTAAAAATTATTGCAAATTTCGAAACCATAATAACTGAAAAGCGTAGAGGACCGACTTTAATGTGACTCATATATGGAATCAACTTATGGAGAAAAGAACAGTTGTGCTATGGAATAATTGGCAACCAATTGATGATAAGGTATCTATGCTTGCTAATTTAATTGGAATAAGTATTGAAAAAAACTGAAAGATATATTTGGCGAAAAGGAGAGGGAAAATGCTAATGTTCAAGCTATGATTTATAATGAGATGAAAATGTTAAAGAAGGTGGTTTTTGATTGAAGAATTTTTGAAGACTACAATATATGATAAATGTACATTCGATTGCTTCTTTCACATTTATTTAATATTGACAAATGTGTTTTCCTTCACAAATGGATCTTTCGATCATTAGCAATTATTAAGATTTATTGTATTCTAATTGCTTATGATTTTCTATTATTTTTCAATTGAGTATGATACTAATAATGTGCTTATTTTTTCAAACCTATGCAGTTGTCCATTTTTCAAACCTAAAAAGGGATGCAGATAATAGACGATCATTCTTGCTCAAGTTTCAGAGATTAAAGATGCTGGGATTACACCATATAAATCTATGAAGTTCTCTTTTTTTGAATATATGTTCTTTTTGAAAATGTAATTAGATATTACAAGTTTGTATGGTGAACCTTAATATGATTGTTATATGCATCGTTGATGTTATCTTAATAGAAAGGAAAATATTTTGCCTCAATTAGATATAAGTTCAATCAAAGCATGACTAAACATGTCATTGGAAGAAAAGAGGGGCAAGACATTTGGTCTGGAATTCCAGACCAAATGTCTTACCCTTCTTTTCTTCCAATGACATGCTTAGTCATGCTTTGATTGAACTTATATCTAATTGAGGCAAAATATTTTTCTAAAGCTATAGTGGCATAAACTCAAATGCCACTATTAGCTTTCGCGACATAGGATCTAGTGGCATTAATATAAATGTCGCGACAGCCTTTTGTGGCATCTACAAATGCCACTAAATCCTAAAACATATGCCACTAAAGCCTAGGTTTGTTGTAGTGCCTTCTCATTGGATCCCTCCCCTATATATATATATATATATATATATATATATATATATATATATATATATATATATATATATATATATATATATATATATATATATATATATATATATATATAGATATATATGGAGAAGTTCAAGAGGTCGTATAGCTTAAGTGTGAACCGTATGAACCTTGTTACTTTTAGTAAAAAGGTTTACCATTTTCCATGAAATTTCATTGGTAGAAAAGTACGCTTTTTGATGTAAAAGTAACACTTTCAAAAAACCTTCGTTTTGGCCAAAACGTGTTACTTTTCGCCATAAAAAAAGGAAAAAATAGTAAACACTTTTGCCAAAAATAACAAGGTTACCGGTTCACATTACACATTCATCTGAATTCGTATATATATATATATATATATATATATATATATATATATATATATATATATATATATATATTATATATATATATATATATATATATATATATATATATATATATATATATATATATATATATATATATATATATATATATATATATATATATATATATAGATAAGATCAAGGTATGAAAAATGGAAGGTGAGAGGACTCTACTCCTTGTTTCACTACAATAAAAAATCTATGGTCAGATTGAGCCAAACACACATAATGTAAAAGAACTATGTTACACGTAAAATAACTATGACATAAATTTTAAAGTGTTCTTTTTTGTAACATAGTATCCTTTGTATATATAGTAACTAAAAAATCAAACAAAATCCTTCTCATCCTTCTCATTTTAAAATCCTTCTTATTTGATCCTAAATATATATATATATATATATATATATATATATATATATATATATATATATATATATATATATATATATATATATATATATATATATATATATATATATATATATATATATGGGGAGGATCCAATGAGAAGGTGTTGAAAATAAGAAGGTAGTAAGGATTCTACACTTTGATTTCATTAAAATAAAAAATCTATGAGTCACGATTGAGGCAAAAACACAAAATCGTAAAGAATCCATGTTACGAGAAAATTATGACATAAATTTTAAAGTGTTCTTTTTTTATAACATAGTAACCTTTTTTGTATATATAGTAACTAAAAAAAAGCAAACAAAATCCTTCTTATCCTTATCATTTTAAAATCCCTCTCATTTGATCCGAAATCTATATATATATATATATATATATATATATATATATATATGTCAATGAGGCAAGTACCAATAATTATTTTAATTTTAATTTTTTTTTTTTGAAATGATAATTATTTTTTATTATATTTTTTTTTGATAATTTCTTCATTTATTTATAAAAGACTATGTTAAATATAATTAAGTGTTTAGAACCAGTGCTTCGCACGGGCAATCACCTAATTTAACAATCTACACTAGGATTCAATCTGGTCAATACCCAATATACCCTCTAATTTACAGTCGCGTATACAATTGAAGCTAGCTAGTACAACTGTACTCGCAATAAAAAGTGCTCTACATTAATGTACTTCTATCCAATATCTCAAAATTAAGGAAATAAATCAAGGCTAAATAGGCAGGAAATCACCTATATCAATGTCCATACTCCATATATATCATATCATATTGTACCAAAATAACTCAAACATCAAGGAAGAGAATCTCGATTTCGAAGCCAAATGTCAAATTACAATGGTTTAGATACATTTAAGTATGCTGCTTTATACTCCTTCTATGACTATTATTTCGAAATTGATAAAATAAAATTTAAATATATGAGAGTTTTATATTGAAATCGATAAAAAGTAAATACTACTAAATAAATGGAATAAAGATCAAGTTGAATTCACGCAACTTTTGATCATAATGATGGTTTGGAAGTGAATTCAATCCAAGCTTAATTGATTATAAACTTTATTAGTATTAAATTATACTTTTCGTTTTAAATTATTTGCTATATTACAATGACTAACTATTTATTATTTAAGTTTATTTTATATACTATAACTAATATTTAAGAAAAAATATTGTCAAGTATAATATTCTTTAAATCGTTTGATCGATACTTTCATCACACTAATTTTTATCAAAAATTCTTAATCAATAATCGTGATTTGTATATCACTATATAAAAAATTATAATAATAAAATAAGCAAAACCAAAAAGATAAATTAAAATAACAAAACTCTCGTCTTATCAAATTGTGCCACATAAAAATGATTAGTTAACCTCATAAATAACCGATATATATCAAGACTTTCTCAATTTTTATAATTACGTCGATTGACCCTTGCTTGACATGGCTTGTTAGTCTTGTAAATGGTAAAAATGAAATTAAATAAATTTGCTAAAAAAAAACCACCAACCTTGGCTTGGGCCCACACTTGTAGCTTAGGTTTTAATGTTTACTTAAACTCTTTCATTTTTCACAAGCTCAAACAACACACTCTTTGGTTTTAGTCTTAATAGTTTATATAGTCTTTACTCTTTCTCTTTCTGTATTTCTCTTCTTCTTTATACTTTTTACCCCTCAAAATCAACAATGGTAAAGAGAAAGAGAAAAAATAATAAGCAAATAAAAGAAAAAATTGAAGAAAAAATTGAAGAAAAACAAATAAAAGATACAGAAGAACAAATAAAAGATGTAGAAGGGTCTGAAGATTACTGCTTTGTTTGTAAAGATGGTGGTCTTCTTATGGTTTGTGACCACAAGTGAGATTCTTTCTTACTATTTCTCTTTTTCTATTCATCATTAATTCATCTTTCAATGTAGCATTTTTCTGGGTTTTTTGTTGAATTTCTTCCTTGTTTTGCTGTTTTTTTTACTAGTTTTTATAGTATATTAATTGGGGTTTGCTAAAAGTTAATGAAAAAAATGCATTAAAATTCTGGGGTTTTTTGAGGTTTTTTCCTGATCATACTCTTTTTTTTAGTAAAAAATCTGGTTTATTATCAAGTGTGCTGCTGAATTTTATTGAAAAAATGTAACAAAATTCCGGGTTTTTTTGGGGTTTTTTTTTTCCTCATCATGCTTTTTATTGAATCTGTGTGAATAAATGTAGCATTTCTGGATTCATTTTTGTATATTTTTGTTTTGCATTGATTTTTTTTACTGATTTTATTTGTTTTATGGTATGTGAAATTGGGTTATTCTTTCTGTCCTCATGTGATACTTGTATGATTTATGTTTAAAGTTTTGATCTTTGTAATCTTTGAGTAAGTTAGCAAGGGAAAAAGCAATGTACTTAAATGAGAGAAAACAGGGAAAATTATATTTTAAATTCTGTTTTTTATTCTCTTGCATAAATTATTTGGTTGATTTTAATAAATGGTGGAGAAAAAAATGTAATGAATAGTCAACTGATTTTCTTTTGATGAATGGTTACTATCTTACTGATTGAAGACTGAGGAGTTAGGTGGGTTGCACGTGCGTGGCAGGTGCTTTAGATTTTACAACTTCCCTTAAATTCAGGCAATAATTTAGTGGCTGTGCTTTTGCAGACTTGCTGGTGCTACTATAAATTTGGGTCACTTTTGAACCTTTCTGCTATAGCAGAAAGCTGCATTATGAAATACCCAGAAAGCATAATCATTTTTTATTTGAGTCATTCACCTCAGTTTTTTTTCTTCTAATGATTTAGTTGTTGGGGACATTTTTAGGAAATTTCATGTTTAATGTAATTAATTGGATAGATTTGTATTTATTTTGTTTTTAGTTTTTTTTTGGAGAGCTAAAATAAATAGATATGTGGAGATCTAAATTTTGCTATTTTTTGATGAGAACATGTGTATTATATACTTGTATCGAACTAATTTGACATCATTATCGCCTTAAAACTATAAAAACGAATCAGGGAAGTGGATATTGTAACTGTTTCGGATGGTCACTTTCGTGTTAGAATGTGTTATATGGTGGTGATATCGAATGGTCTCTTATTTCCCCTTTGGGGGAGTGTAAAAGAAATTGTATCTTCCTAAGAGATCGTTATGCTTTCTTAAACCTGTCGGATTATTTATGGGCTTTTCGTGGTGGAAAAAAATTTCTAGGCCGACTTCTTTGGCACTTAATTTTCAAAAACATCGAGTCACTATAAACGTGGATGCTCTAACTTTGAGCCTGCTTTGTTTTCTCCTTCTAGTCATATATTTTTCAGCTCCTTATTTATGATTTGATTCTGCAGGGACTGTAATAAAGCGTATCACCCTAGATGTGTCGGACAGGAAGAATCAACTGAAGACATTGAAGAAAAATGGATTTGTGGTAAATTTATCGGACGAATCTTGATACATTGTTGTGACTTGTGCCATTAAAATGTTATCTAGTGGACCATTTTATAGGTCATTATAAGCAGCATCATTAATTCATTATGCATGTTTCGTGTAAAATGCAGTTTGAATAATTTGATATGTCAAACTGTTCCTGAGATTCCTGACGTTAGTCTAGTTAAGACGTGTCTTGTTCCATTTATGAACTAAAATATCTCATGCCCATTCGTTTGCTTTTTATCAATTCTAAATAATCTTCTAATTTTGAGAAGGCATGAGCATGTTGATGATTGATAAGTATTTCATTTCAGGCTGGCATTCCTGCCTTATTTGTCATAAAAGTTCAAGGTATCAGTGTTTTTGCTGTCCAAACGCTGTTTGCCTAAGCTGCTACAAGGATGCTACATTTGCAAAAGTTAGAGGTACCAAAGGGTTCTGCAACGACTGCCTTAAGCTTGCATTACTTGGAGATGAAGGCGGAGAAATTGACTCGGATGGGGTGAGAGATAATTTCTAACTTATTGTTGTTTAGTGATCTAGTTTGATTCATAGCTTTGATATTGGAATGATATTTACCTTGTCCAATCAGATTCATGATTTTCTGGTTATTTTTAATTTTTGACTTTTCTTCTTGGCTGAAACATGGGGATGTCCTCGGTCCTCCATATTTCACCACCAAGGCATTTGTCCTTTACTCAATAAGATGCGGACAAGGTTATAGTACGCTGAAACCGTAATGGCGTTGTCCTTTTATCCCGTTTTCTACTTGTATCAATGGATTAATCTGATCGGAGTTTTCATTTTACATTTTTTTCCCATCTTAAAAGATTACTGAGGCATCTCAATGGCATTGTGGCTGTACGTGTGCTTTCTCATTAAAACCTTTTCTTATCACTTGCTGTACCATGTTCTTAAATCCTACAATAAAAACCACAGACCGGAAGGTGTTGTCTATTTTTCATCCTAGGATAGTATTGTGATCATAATGCTGAACACGTAGGATTACTTTTGAGATCGTACTATCAAAAGATCCAAGGGCAAATCTGAAACATAACATAAGGTCAGATCTAGACCTAGTATAGTATGTTATCTATAATGTCCTTCAATAATTCAAAGCAAAGCTTCGAAACTAGTAGACAATGTTAAAATAATGTATGTGCTCAATTAAGCAAGCAATAATGTCTGACTACATCGAGTGTTTCTTTTACTGATAGAGTTCTTTGATTTTTTTCATGGGCTATCTTATATCCCAATGTCTCTTAGTTAACCACCTTGCTTACATCCATCATTAACATACTATTTAATTTAAATTCATGTCACTTAAAAGAGCAAGAGAGGGAGAGACACTTGATGGGATATAAAAAGGGACTAGTGATCCTAACTCATGTTAGGCCATTAGCATTTTCCAAAGATGAAATTAATGAGGCTCTCTTGTGTTCTTCCTTCCCCTTGTAGATTAAGTTCGGGCTTCGGCCAACATGCGATACTTCAAGTATGGGAGAGTATCACACGTATTGATCACTGCAATTATTTGTATTGTAACTATTCTCTGACCTCGAATAGCCTTTTTTTTCGTGGCTTTTGGATTATAATGGACTAGATAAAAGAATCATTCTTATAACCGTCTTTGCGTATGTATTATGAGATACCAAGTGTGGTGATCATTCTGTTTAAAGATCCATTTAAAAAAATATCCTTACTTATATGGTATGTTGGCTATGCTGGGGACAAGTTCCTCTTGAGGAGCGCATTAAGTATATTTCTTATATGTATATTCCTTTGTCCGTAAATTTTTGCCCCATAATTGACTGTTTTTTTCCAATGAGTATGTTGCACATCTATATATACCCTTTCTTGTAGTTATTTGCCCATATTCATGTAAATTGTCACAGAATATTCGTCCCATTTCTTTTTTGGCCAATAAATACTCGCGCCCACACTTCTTTCTTTGATCCCATTGGCCGCATTTGCTTTGCTCGTCACCTAACTAAATAAATGAAAGTGAACTGGAATAAATATTTGGGGACTGATGTTGTCACTTTATAAAGGAAATTGGTACAAGTTATCTATGATTTGACATTACATAATGTTACTATATAAATGGAAGTGTTGATCTTCTCCTTTTCTGCTATGGCTGAAATTAGAAAGATTAAAAAACTCTATCGTTTTCTTTGAAATTCTTCTAATATGGCTCATGGAAATTTGGCCGAAAATGCCATTCAGATCCGCATAAAAGCATGTGGCCTTCTATGCCTTTTTGCGTGTGTGTGCATGTATGCATGCGAATTCAATGTCTTTTACCTCGATTTTTTTTAATGTACAAACACAATTAATTACTTTGATAATTATATTCATGTACTTGCGATCTGATTGTAATGAAATTTGAGCCTAGCGTTTGTTATTGTCCCACCTACTTCATCTGTTCTGTCTGTTCTTAGCGTTCAATTCTGTGCACTTGGCTTGATCGATTGCCAACTAAGTCTGTTCCTTGATAGTTGACTAATTTCTTTATGTTTCCAGGAAAAGGTAGACTTCAAAGATAGAGAAACATATGAAGGTTTATTTAAAGAATACTGGGATATAATTAAGGAAAAAGAAGGTTTGACTTTAGAAGATCTACACTATGCTGATGTCCTGATGAAAAAGGGTGAAAACTGCTGGGAACTGTCTCGTAAGTCAAACCACAATAAGGAACCGCAATCTGACTCTGATGAATCTGTCAAAGAGGAAGAAAATAAAGAATTACCAGAAGATGATGTTGATAGTGACAACGTTGTACAGCCGTTTATAGTTGATAAAAAGAAGCCCAAGAAAACGCCGAGAAAGCGCAAAGGACCTAAAAGAATCGAGTATGTAGGTTGGGCTTCTAAACCTCTTTTAGAATTTCTTGCGTCTATTGGAGCAGATACAAGCAAGAAGCTATCTCAGGATGATGTTGCATCAATCGTCAATAAGTATGTAACTGAAAATAAACTGCTTCATCCAAACAAAAAGAAGCTGATTCTTTGTGATACACGTCTGCGGTCCCTCCTTGGAAGAAAGTCATTTAGCGTGTATAAAATAAATGATGTTTTAGAACCACATTTTTTTGAAAACCTAGATCAGTCAGAAGATGAAGGATACAGTTCAGGAATGGATGAGGACAATGCTTCGGCACCCGGAAAAAAGCAGGCTTGGTGGAGAAAGGTTGGATCCTTTCAGCATAAAGGATCACTTATGGAAAAGTTTCAACAAAAAGAAGCGATTTTAGAAGAGCCTGAGAAAGAAGTTGTCGTTAAAATCATATATAGTGAATATGCAATCATAGGACCACAAAACATGAAGCTTGTTTACTTGAAGAGGTGTTTGGTGGAGAAACTCTTGGAGCAACGTGAAACTTTTGAAAGCAAAGTGGTGGGAAGTTTTGTGAAAGTCAAATCAGAACCATTTGATCCGAGGCATCCATATCAAGTTCTTCCAGTATTAGGTAATGCATATGTTTCTATATCTGGTGATGATGAGAGACATCCGTTTGTGTTTTACCGAAAACAATGTGTATTCTCAAACTGCTTCCCCTTTATAGAAAGACCATAAATTTGCTAGTTAAATCTATATTGATGTTTAAATGATTTGTGCTTCTCAACAAAATGGGTTTGGTAAAGAAAAACACCTGGACTATATGTAGGAAAGGGAAACATATAATTGAAGTAAACAAATCAACAGGAAGATAATAGTCTCAAGGTTTTACAAATCGTATGTTTCCCTTTTCCTATATTGAATAGGAATAATAACAGTTGAACCGATTAAGAAAATCAAATGATTGCAGAGTAAAATACAATTTATGGTCTTTCTATAAAGGGGAAACATACGATTTGTAAAACCTTGAGACTATTATCTTCCTGTTGATTTGTTTACTTCAATTATATGTGTAATTTTTCTCCGATAGATGAAATTCGCAAAAACGAGTAGGTTGTTATGTTTTAGTATTTTTAAACATTTATACTGTAACTAGATGTTCTGTAATTTATGGCTATATCCTGAAGTAAGCTGTAAGTTAACGATTTGAATCACTGGTTTTCTATTGTGTCAATCACATTTTCTCAGGAGTCCAAAACTGTGGTGATGCGAGTGGAAAGGTTCTTCTTCAAGTATCTTATCTTCCTAATGATGTCCCCATTCGTTTGCTGTCGAATGATGATATATCTGAGGTATTCAATCAGACAGATACTGTTGCTTATTATGTGTTACATGTTAGTAATTTTTAAACTTTTAACGTCTAAATATGTCTTTGCTGTCTTCAGGCCTTCAGGGTAATCTTCAATAATAATAGCTTTTTTACACCCCAATGCTAAATAAATTGTTAATAATTTGATTTGTAAATAGTGTAAATCTTGTTTGTGATCTTAACCTATAATTGTTGTGCACAAATCTTAATGAGATGTATTATGTGAAAAAATGGAGTCGTCACTACACTTTCTATCTATGGCACTACCTGAATTAGTGATGTTACTACCCTTTACTAGAAGGCGCTCATTACTTGTGTTTTGAACCTATTCTTGACCAAGCCCTTCCTGAAATCTGACAAATGAGGTCAGGAAGGTCCTTTCTGTCCTTGGCATAATTCACAGTTTTTCATTTGCAGATCGATTGGCATTTATTTTTGACTTCTGAAATGCAAGGGGATTTAAGAGTATGTATTTTTATAGTAACTGGCGCCATTAAATTGTTTACATATGCAGGAAGATTGTGAGGAGCTGCGCCAGAAAGTGGATAGTGGTCTTCTTCCAAAGCCTACTGTTGTAAGACTTTTCAACTTTATGCTAAGAATTGATCAACATCTTTAGCTACGTAGATACTACTATAATTTTTTCATGAAAATAATTGATCAACAATTTTAGTTTTGTGTACAAATTTATTTTTCATGACAACAAGAAATATCATTACATTTCTGTTTTCTGTTGTGAAACTGATTACTAAGATATATATAGAATACAAGTATTAAGGAATCTGCATTAAAGCTTACTCCTCCATCTCCAACAGAAATTAGCTGCGGATTTGTTAAATGGAAGTTTGTTTTTTGATTAAGAATATTTTACTTCACACAGGTCGAGCTTGAGAAGAAAGCAAAAGAGCTTCATGAAGATATGACAAGACACGTGAGTATTTAACTATTGTTGGAGTGTTATATATATTAAGGAGTTTGTATGGTCTAGTAACCCCAGCAATGGTTTGGTGTTTCAGATCGCTAAAATAATTTTTTTTTGTTGACTCATACCGGTTTTCTTGCAAGTATAAATATAATGCATTCTTTAGGTGATATCTGTGTCCTCACAACCTCCCTTCCCTTGAGGCTCTAGAAGGCGATTAACAAAATATTACTCCATATTCTTGCCGAATATATATATATATATATAACAAGTCTATTTATTAGTTTTCTTTATTCCTTTTATGCATCTTCCCAAGTTATTTTATAGATTCGCATGCGTAATCCGTCTTAGCATGAGTAGTGCATTACCTGAACATTTACCTACCTTGGGCTATATGTGGTATCTTCTAGTGGATTTCATATCTATTTATTTTGATATTCTATCTCTTTGCAATTACGTGCAGTGGATCAACATAGAACTCTCTATTCTACGGAATCGCATTGATCTAGCAAATGAAAAGGGACGAAGAGCTGAATATCCGTCACAACAGTCATTTTATTGATTATTTTCCTCTTTTGATTGCTCTAAGTTTCAAGCATAATAATGGATCTTGAAATAAAATCCTTTTCCAAAACCTACGGAAATATTTGCTTCCATTTAGTGCATTCATATAACGAAACTTGGATCAAAATTTAAGGTTAAAAAATTAGGGCCAAAGATTTAAACACTTCACCTTGTAGTTATAAAACCATTAACTTTACCACAACATCTACGATACATATGGATTTTTAAGGTATCATTAGATATATAGTATTACATTAGGAACAATGTTCTTAAAATTTTCCAAGAGAACCAGTCATACATGTGTGAGGACTTTATATTTGTGAATTTATTTTCAGAAATTTCCCTTGGGTTTAGTTATTTTATTGTGAAATAATTATCCTTAACCTCGATGGCTTTTCACCTTATATGATTATCGGAAAAGGAGAGACCTGCTACAGTCCGAGGAAGAGCAGGCTCGCTTGATAAATGAGGTCCCTAAAGTACTTGCTGAAGTTATAGAGATCAAGCCTGAAACAGACGAGACCCCGCAAAATAATGGCTCCGAAACTGTTAGTTCTCTAATTCCTTGTGAAAAGTCCGAAGGCAATGGGAGCGTGCCTGAGTGATAGGTATTCTTCCAGCATACCAGGTACTGGTTTCTATGTCGATTCTTATTTTACCTTTGATTGTATGTTGGACATCTAAAGTGAAGCTCTACCATCATATTATCCTAATTCACATGAACATAAAAGGTTTAACCTAGTAAAACTTGTCTGATGTGGTCTCTTTTCGCAACATTGTGTAAGACCCACTAATTACTCCCCCTGTCTCACAAATTTTGCCCCGAAGACAATTAGTGTCAAATTTAAGAAACGTGAGTAAAGTGATATTTCATGGGAATGTAAGAAAAATGTGCGGATGAGATGAAACGATAGTTAAATGTGTGGATAAGAACAAAAAAACAGTGGATCATGGCCAAAGATAGAAATGAGACAAATTTAATAGGACAGACTAAAATAAATAAAAAAAGAGGTAAATTTAGTGGGACTGAGAGAGTATATTAAAACTATCTGAGCATAAATCAACAAAACAAGAATGCATTGGAAGTTGAGGAGTTTAGACTCCCAAAGCCTTTGTTGATTGTCCAACATTTACATAGCTAGGTGTAAGTTTTGTTTATATAATTCACCTCCCCATATATTGTTTAAGTTGGAGTTTTATGGTAATGTGTTATGGTCCATTGCAAGGTATGGGATTTGTCCCACATCGATTGTAAAGTGCAATTGGTGTGGGATTTATAGGCAAATGCGCTCTCTCACCTAATAGGCTAGTCTTTTGGGTGAGCACTCCTGTTTGACTTATAACATAATGCTTGAGTAAGGCCTTAGACCATGTGCGTCGCTGCCCAAAATAAGTGATGTTGAGGGATGTATCTGAGAGTAAACTTCGCCTGCCGCTTTGAACTTACTACATTGTGCAAAGTTACACGGGGAGTAGATTAGTAGTAATCCGCTCATGAAGTCTTGATCAATAATGGACATTTTGTACCCTTTTTATTGTTAATATTGGTTTGATGAAGCTGACTATAATATCCTTTTCTTCTTGGCAGGTCCCAGAAATGTAAGCTGAGTTTCACAAATTTTCTTGTTTTATCTTCTGCATATTCTGATTCTGGCAACTTATTTCGGATTGGTAAAACTAGTTTGTATTCTATTTAATCCGTGGCTTTGTTTATGAACAACGACAAAGTCACTAAAACCAAGTATTTAAGATTTCTGCAACTATTTTCGGTTATGCCAACTTTGCCCATTTGAAAAAAAAAAACAAGTTTAGGCAAGAGACTGGAAACCTTTGAACTATATAATAATATAATAATAAAATATAATATTATCACATTATTTTTATGTTCAAAGAATAGAGCAGGTCATGTTCGAAGTTTTGCATGATTTATGTTTGAAATTTGGTTTAATTATCTTTGAATTGCATTGTTATGGAATAGTTATTGTATTTATGCAATATTTTCAGAAATTTGGTTTAATAGTTGGATTATTTTCAGAAAGTGCACCATATAATTGCAATAGTTATTTTATTTATGCAATATTTTAATAAAGAAATAATTAAAACACAATTGATTTTACAATTATAATGTTCTTGTTCTTTATTATTCTGATTAGACAAATAATTTTTTGCACATTAATTTATAGCTTTTTGATTAGTTACAAAGGATTTTAAAACTATATTATTTACTAATTTTTTAAAATATAAAATTAATTGAGATGTGTAGTATATATCTTTTATTACAATGTTAATTGTGAGACAACATATTTATTATTTATTTAGAAATTTATTTTCTTTAAAATAATTTTTTCATTTATTAAGAAAAGAAAATAATTTTAAAATGTTGACATATAATGTGAAAGGTAATTAATGAATTTACCCAAATGTGAATTTATTCAATATAATTGTATGTAGAACTTGCTTATAAATATAAAAGTTCACTAAGGTAGAAATCACACCAATGAGTAAAAATCTTTATATCTTCTAACTTTTACTCATTCTATTTCTTTCTTATCTCTGTAACTTTTAACACGTTATCAGCACTAGTTTTACCTTTTATAATCAAGAAGGTAAATATATTTTTTAACCTAATTAGGCATATTTTTCATCAGTACCCACAAATGGACCAACAATCAAATAGTATAAACATCGTCATCCATGGTGTTTCTAACACATTTTTATATTTTATTATTAAACATGATTTCATACCCTTCACTACAAATCTATTGGTCCACCAGTACCACCAACTCGTAATTCACATATACGACCAACTAATAATCCACTAATCCTACCGACTAGTATTCCACTAGTACGACCAACAATTAATCGTCAACATAACCAATTAATAACGCAAAAACAACATCTACTGAAAATAAACCCACATGAAGTAATAAAAGAATTAAAGATGATGAGGGAGAAACACGTACTAAAAACATTGCAAGGAAAATAACCCATAAAATAATTCATTGGACAATATGCCACCTTTAAGGATGGCAAGGGCACTTTATTGCTTTTGTTTTTAATTTATTTTATACCACCTATGTGGTTGGTTAACTTCTTTTTTTTAACGTCTAAATAATGAACGATTAGTATTATTTATTTTTTTGTCATTATTTTCTTTTAAATCGCCTCTATGGCCAGCTAATTATTTTTCTTTTACCGACTAAATGCACGAATAAACATTATTTTTTCATTCTCGTATATTTTATACATGCATTATTATTATTATTTTTTTATCATATGTGCATTTTTTCCATTTACTTTTTTAATATACGTATTTTTTTAAGTGTACAAAAATAATACAGATTATTGTACAATTTGGGATAATCTCCTATAAAAAACGGATTACCCCAATTTTATTACCACACACCTCTTATTCTTTCAAGTTTACTTTTTACATCAAAAATCCTTCTTCTCCGTCCTCTATCCACCGACAATATACTCCCATAACAAAAACAACCCATTTTCTTCTTCTCTTACATTTAGATTTGAATAAAATTTAGCGAAACTCAAATTATATATCTCCTTAATTATGGGTTTGGTGGTCCTTATAGCAAGATGCACGTTGTTTCGGTAATGAAACAAGGAAGTGCAAAAGACACTTAAAATACCTGGAGATAGGTGTAATCGGGGACAAATGTCAATTTTATGATCCTCCCGCTGATGAGACCTCAAATTGTGCAATACAACGTTAGCCTGACCCTGGGGTGGTTTCCCGGAAAACTCCTCTGACGCTCAAGTCAGATTGGGAAACAGAAAGTAATGAATATATGATAATTAATGAATGCGAGATTAACGAATTATTGGATGAGTTCAGATCAATTGAAGAATATATCGTTAAGATTGTAAGTATGAGGACGATGTATTTTTATGGAGTAACGGTAGGAATATTAAAGCTTGGTCGGGTGGAAATGATGTATGCAACATGTATTTATAATTGTAGAATGGAGATTAAAGGGTGAATTAATGTAGGAATCATGTTTATGATAGGTGAGTGGTAGGTTATGGCGAGTAGTGTATTTATTTTAGGAAGTTATTGGACCATGAAACGAGAAAGTGCAAAAGACACTTAAAATAAGGGCATTATTAAATTTCGCCACCCTTTTCATTTTATCGCCACCCCTTATATATTGAAATTCCAAAATTGCCCCTGATTACTTTTCAAACCTTTAATCTCTAACATTTCTTTAAAAACTTTCTCCGAACACTCATTGAACTAAAACAAGCTAAAACTAAAAATTGAATTACAATGGCCAACGAAATGAGCATCAATATGATTGCGGAATCGATATGATTGTGTTAAAATTTGAGACATATTCACTCTAATTGCTATAACTTTAAATATAAAAATCGTATAATTATAATATTTGAGGTATTATAACCTAGACTTCAAGATCTTTCCAATCATATATTATATGCCCCTTTCCGATAACCGAGCGAAAAATGACGATTGTTTGAAGTTTATTTGTGCTGAAATTTGATACATATTCATTCTTTTGGTCATAACTTTTTATAGAAAAATCTTATTAGTGCAAGGTTTACGGCATTAGAAACTAGACTTCAAGAGCTTTCCAACGATATATTATATGCCCAATTCTGACAATCGAGCGAGAAATGACGACCGTTCAAAGTTTGCAGTAATTTCTAATGACCAGGCCATGGTCCAATCGCACAAAATGTGCGATCCCATCATGGTCCAATTGCACAAAATGTGCGATTCTACCATGGTCCAATCACACAAAATGTGCGATTCCACCATGGTCCAATCGCACATTTTGTGCGATTGAACCATGGCCTCGTCGTTAGAAATTACTGCAAACTTTGAACGGTCGTAATTTCTTGCTCGATTGTCAGAATTGGGCATATAATATGTCGTTGGAAAGCTCTTGAAGTCTATTTGCCAATGCTACAAACTTTGCATTAATACGGTTTATCTATGAAAAGATATGACCAAAAGAATGAACATGTATCGAATTTCAGCACAAATAAACTTCAAACGATCATCATTTCTCGCTCGGTTATCGGAATTGGGCATATAATATATCATTGGAAAGATCTTGAAGTCTAGGTTCTAATGCTACAAATATTGCCGTAATGTGATTTTATCAAAAGTTTCGGCCAAAGGAGTGATTATGTATCAAATTTCAATACAAAACGTGTGATCAAATTTATTTTTCGATTTTAAAAATTATTTTCTTTACTAAAATTTATATTTATATTTTAATTTGATTATTATTAAGAAATTTAGTTTAGAAATAATAATGGTTGATTTTATAATTAAAATTGGATTTAAGGGCATTTTAGTAATTTTATTAAAAAAGGGGTGGCGATAAAATGAAAAGGGTGGCGATGTTTAAGAATTGGGTAAAATACGTGGAGATAGGTGTAATCGGGGACAACTATCAATGTTATGATCCTCTCGCTGATGAGCCCTCAAATCCTGCAATACAACGTTAGCCTTGCCCAGGGGTGGTTTCCCGAAAACCCCTCTGACGCTCAAGTTAGATCGGAAAACAAAAAGTAAGGAATATATGATAATTAATGAATGCGAGATTAACGGATTATAGGATGGGTTCAGATCAATTGAAGGTTTGGTTAAGATTGTAAGTATGAGGACAATGTATTTTTATCGAATAACGGTAGGAATATTAAAGCTTAGTCGGGTTCAAATCATGTATGGAAAATGTATTTATAACTGTAGAATGAAGGTTAGATGGTTAATTAATGTGGGAATCATGTTTATGATGGGTGAGTGGTAGGTTATGGCAAGTAGTGTAGTAATTTTAGGAAGTTATTGGATAATGAAATAGGAAGGTGCAAAAGATATTTAAAATACCTAGAGATAGGTGTAATCAGGGACAATTGTCAATCTTATGATCCTCCCGCTGATGAGACTTCAAATCCTGCAATACAACGTTAGCCTTGCCCGTGGGTGGTTTCCCAAAATCTGACGCTGAAGTCAGATCGGGATAAGAAAGTAATTAATATATGTGTAGAAACACTTAGAGATAGACGAATGCAACAAGGGGGGTGAATTGTTTTATTGTAAGTTCAAGAATTTTAGCCCTGGTTTTGCGGAATATTAAAGGAATAATAAAAACTTAAACTTAAAGCAAGAAAGATAAATGGAGACAATGATTTTACGTGGAAACCTTCTAGGCCTAATAAAAGGAAAACCACGACCACTCGGGATTTTAAACTTCTCTTAATATTTCTTAGGTAATCAATTACAATTACATAAAATAATTCCCAACTAGACCACTTCTCTTCTCTTTCTCTTTCTCTTTCTCTTTCTTCTTCTCTTTCTCTTTCTCTTTCTCACGCTTCAATAGAAACTTATTTTCTCCCCTAGACTTCCCTTAAGTTTAGTTACAACAATTTCTCTCAAAAACCCATACAAAAATTTTTTTCTAAAAATGATAAAAACTAAGATATTGCATAAGAAAAATATTCTAAGTTAATTGGCAAATGAAAGAATGAAATATTTTTCTTACTTTGGTGATCTCTTGATTTTTCCGTTTGGGCACACACAAAATAACCGGTTGAAAAAGTCTCCATTTTATATGGGACCAACCGTAGGTTATCAAATACCTAACTCCCTATATTTCCCTTATTCCTAAAATGTAGGAAAGTGGAAAACATAATTGAAAGTTAAAGGAAAAAGCCACGGTTAACTCTTACTAAAAATAGCTAATTAGGTTTGATTAGAGTAAACCCTAATCAACTTTCTATTTTAAAGGAGATATATAAGGAGACATTCTCATCCTTTGAATTAGCCTTACGTTATTTTTAGGTGGTTATTTTATTTTTGCCAATTAATAAATTATGCAATAACTTCATTTTTAACCTTACATATCAACTAAAAATAGAAAATAATTCCAACGTAATTTAGCTGACGCTTTTCTCCAGACTTGCGTCTTGGGAACACTGTACTGTCTCCATCAGCGATTTTCATCAGACCATCTAACTTGGAACAGTAGACCTCCTATCTACTTTAGACGTCCTAAGTGATCCTCTATATCTAACTCTTTTGACAGCTTTGACTCGTACAATATTCTTTGACCAAGTCTTTTAGGTTCCATCAACGATTTCAATAAATCAGATATATGACCTACAAAACAATCTCTAAAACATATTTGTTTATCTAAAGTAAAGTCATCATCAAAATCTAATAGCGCCAACAAATTCCCCCCTTTTTGATGATGACAAACTTATAAACAAACTTAAGTAAAATAGGGTAAAACAAAAGTTATAGAGCATGCTAGAGATTAAAAAACTATATATATTAACTTAGCAAATCAACTCGTTACAATATAATTCACCAAGCATTCTAGATAAAACAATTTACTCTAAAATTAATATTTAAAAACATATTATCTAAGTTTATGATATATTGTTTTTGTTTTTAAATAAATTCCAAAAATAGTTAACATAAACTACTAAGATTATCCAAAATCAATTACTGTGTCTTAAACTTAGGTTTACTTGAGAACAATGAGAGTAATAACAAATAAAACAGTAATTGTAAATATCATAGCTTTGAAATATTAGAGCTTTAAATAAACTTAGTAGAACAAGAACATGATATGATCGAGTAATCCAAAAAGAACATACTTAAAACACATAATATCTTAGCAAGAAAAAAAAATTAACAATTCAATTTCAACAAAACTTTACTGGACAACATCATAACTACTTAAACAAATATAAATCAGAGCATATATTTTACTTTATTAGAGCAACTTAAACATTAGAAACTATGGCATTCACAAGTCCTCTTAAGTTTGTTGCATGAAGATAAGTGTAGTAATTTTAAGAAGTTATTGGATCATGAAACGAGAAAGTGCAAAACACATTTAAAATACCTGGAGATAGGTGTAATCAGGGACAATTGTCAATCTTATGATCCTCTAGCTGATGAGACCTCAAATCCTGCAATACAACGTTAGCCTTGCCTGAGGGTGGTTTCCCGAAAAACCCCTCTAACGCTCAAGTTAGATCGGGAGAAAGAAAGTAATGAATATATGATAATTCATGAATGCAAGATTAACGGATTATAGGATGAGTTCAAATCAATTGAAGGATATTTGGTTAAGATTGTAAGTATGAGGACGGTGTATTTTTATGGAGTAACGGTAGAAATATTAAAGCTTAGTCGGGTGCAAATGATGTATGCAAAATGTATTTATAATTTTAGAATGGAGGTTAGATGGTGAATTAATGTGGGAATCATGTTTATGATGGGTGAGTGGTAGGTTATGGAAATTAGTGTAGTTATTTTAGGAAGTTATTGGATCATGAAACGAGAAAGTGCAAAAGACATTTAAAATACCTGGAGAAAGGTGTAATCAGGGACAATTGTCAATCTTATGATCCTCCAACTGATGAGACTTCAAATCCTGCAATACAACGTTAGCCTTGCCTGAGGGTGGTTTCCCAAAAAACCCCTCTGACGCTCAAGTCAGATCGGGTAAAAGAAAGTAATGAATATATGATAATTCATGAATGCAAGATTAACGGATTATAGGATGAGTTAAGATCAATTGAAGGATATTTGGTTAAGATTGTAAGTATGAGGACGATGTATTTTTATGGAGTAACGGTAGGAATTTTAAAGCTTAGTCGGGTGCAAACGATATATGCAAAATGTATTTATAATTATAGAATGTAGGTTAGTGATAGAGGCCTTTTAGTGTCGTTTGCTAAAGCCTCTAATCAAACAAAGTTTATAAACACTCTTAGCTAACACTACACAAGTGTAATGGCAAGTAGGGGGTCGATCCACAGGGAGACGAGTTGTGAGACTTACGGCTTCTTTAGGTGTTGAGGGATCATATATGGGGGATTGGTGATGGGATAGATTCCGACTATAACTATGAAAATAACAAACAAAGAAGCAATGGGATGGGGGTTAGCTCACTTGTGACGGCTATCCCTTGGTAGATGTTTTGATTTCCTTTAGTTTGATTAGAGAGAAGTGGAACACAATTCAAAGAGTGATCCGATCCTGGATCGGGCTTGGGATCACCTCCGAAAATCTCATCCTTCTCACTCTTATGAGTAAAGACAAGAGAATCGGGCAACAAAAGTCCACTATCCGTCAATCCTCCTCACTCTCGTAGGTGGGAAAACTCCTAGTTTAAGGGGCGATTGCAAGGTTCTACTCTCATTGATCCCTTATGAATAGGCATATATGAATAGGAGCAAGAGTAATAGAATAGCAGCATGTATGAATAGAATAGGAGCAAGGTTTAACTCTCATTGATCCCTTATGAATAGGCATATATAAATAGGAGCATGTCACCAATCATTAAACCACATCCAAAAGGACATAAATAGAATAAGCATATATGAATAGGAGCAAGAGAAATAGAAAAAGATAAAAAAAGGAAAATAAACAACACAACAAATATGCACAAAAAGGGAAGTGCACCCTCCCCCAAGCAAGACCAAACATCGTCCCGAATGCTTGAAGGCTCGAAAGAAGGTGCAAAAGGAAAGGTGGCACACCCGAGCCAACAAGGCTATAAGGGACCCTTAAAAGGGTGGGCGGGTGGGATAAAAAAATCAAACATGTCATATCAATCAAAGCAACCAAGGCTTCCAAACTTCCCAAACACACAAGACACAACTAAAAAACACAAAAAACTAGAAAAAGAAATTCGGTTGGGTTGCCTCCCAACAAGCGCTTCTTTAAGGTCATTAGCTAGACCTTTTCAATAAATAGCGAATCAAAATCCTCAAGAGATTGTCAAACTCACTCCCAGAGAATGTAGAGAATAAGATATAGTAGATTAGAAGAGAATAGGTATAGAAGAAGACCAAAAGAAAGAAGACACATAATAATAACTTATCATTACATGATGAAAAACCAAAGAAAAAGCAAACAAAAGGGGAACAAAGACCATTAGTTGGTATGTCATGACAAAGGTTAACATAAGTCATGATATGACAAACAAGAGGCAAGGTATCACAAGCATCAACATGAGCATGAGTTAGGGTGGTGAGAGGCATATCAAAGTGACCAAGTGACATAGTAGGAGACTCAACAGAAGACACACAAGGAGCATGTACTTGAGCCTCATCAACAATATAAGCACTAAACTTTAAGTCACTAGGCTCATATCATGGATTATAATGCACAATGATAGAAGACTCCAAAGCCTGAGGCACACAAGACACCTCATAAGGAGTCTCACAAGCAAGGGGTGCAAGATCACATGGCATAGGCAAGTAATGTTTAAGAGGCATAAAAACAGGAGACTCATAAAAAGACATAGTGGAAGACTCATGAAAACAATGCACACTATCATATGACTCACCCATATGAGGATCATAAAGGGGTGGAGGAGAGAAAGCAATATAACAGGGGGATGCTAGGTCAAAATCTAAGGCCAAATGCTCATTGGGTCCTAAGCATTCCTCTAAGTTCCCACCATATGGTTCAAGACTCTCTACAAAGTCCACCTTATCCTCAATTAAAGTGTCATCACCACTAGGAACATCCACCAAAGTCTCAATGATAGGTGAGGGCAAGGATTTGTTCATAGCTTTAGTCAAGATCATGCAAAACTCCTTAAAATCCTCATTCTCATAAATTGACTCATCTTCACCATCACTAGAACAATTATGGGGGCATGGGTTAGAGGATAGGGCTAAGAGACTAGCATCCTCATTTTTATCAATCAAATCACCACCCAAAGTAGAATTCCAATCATTCCCAACTGGCATAGGTGTAATGGACTGAACAAGGTCAAAAGTAAAAGCACGGGGTATGTCAAAGGGAGGGGAGTTAGGATTTTCCTTCTTGTAAGTGTCCTTGGCAAACCATAAAAACATGTTCCAACCTTGCTCGATTGGTTGGTCAAGGAATTCATACTCATTGATTGCCTCAATTTGGTCCCTAGTCCTATCATTCAAACCCATATACAAATCCATGAAAATATGCACCTTTTCAAGACCATGGTCACAAGGGAGGAAATCACCATATCTTTTAAAGGATCTCCAAAAAGGTTCATGCTCAAATTGATGAATGTGATTCGCCATTGAAGCAAACAAGATTTTTTTTTGGATTTTTTTTATATACAATCAACACCAAAGAAATCAACCTAAGTAAGACAAATCTCAACTCCCCGGCAACGACGCCATTTTGATAGAGGCCTTTTTGGTGTCGTTGGCTAAAACCTCTAATCAAACAAAATTTATAAACACCCTTAACTAACACTACACAAGTGTAATGGCAAGTAGGGAGTCGATCCACAGGGAGACGAGTTGTGAGACTTAGGGCCTCTTTAGGTGTTGAGGGATCATGTATGGGTAGGGCTATAAAGAATTGACCCGACCTGTAATACCGCCCGAAATCGACATGTATCCGACCCATTGGTTGACTCGAGGTGTAGTAACCTGTAACCGATTGAAACTCGACCTGATGTTGACCCGTAACCCGACATGTACCCGATTATTTTAGACCAATAATCGCCCGGTACCCGACTCGTGAACAACCGACACCCGAAATTGACTCGACAATGTGGTTAACCGAACTAATTTGCACCCGACCTGTTACAACTCGAACCCGTCTTTAACCCGATAGGAACTCGACGTAATCCCACCCAAAATGACTAACACTCAAGATTAACTCGACAATGTCATTAAGCGATATAATTTGATTTAACCGTATCAAATTTAATTCAGTTAATAATCAGTTTGATTGAATTGAATCAAGTTTAGTTTATCTAAAATTAAACAATAAATGCAGGCCCACATGCAAATCTTATCGACTTTATCTTAGGCTAAACCAAGTTAATTGTATAATAACCATAAATTTCATTCGACATAAAACTCAATTGAATTGGATTTTAATCAACCCGTATCCTAAGAATCACTAAATGGACAACTCAAAAATGATATAATCGATCCGAAGTCAACTCGAACCAAGATAATCCGAATTAACGTTAACCTAAAACCAAAATGACCCGACCCATAGTTTAATCGAACTCGATTCGACTTGAAACATAACCGATTTGGATCCGAATTGTATTAACCGAACCCGAGACAAATCAAAATCGAAATGGATATGACCCAAAACAGAAACCGAATCGACCCGATTCAAACCGCTAAATCACCTGAAAATACCCGAACCCGAAAATTTCCGAACCCGGTGAAATTCAACCCAAAACCTGACCGAGTAACCGAATTTACAGCCCTATGAATAGGGGATTGGTGATGGGGTAGGTTACGACTATAGCTATGAAAATAACAAACAAAGAAGCAATGGGATGGGGGTTAGCTCACTTGTGACGACTATCCCTTGGTAGATGTTTTGATTTCCTTTAGTTTGATTAGAGAGAAGTGGAACACAATTCAAAGAGTGATCCGATCCTGGATCGGGCTTGAGATCACCTCCGAAAATCTCATCCTTCTCACTCTCATGAATAAAGACAAGAGAATTGGGCAACAAAAGTCCACTATCCGTCAATCCTCCCCTACTCTCGTAGGTGGAGGGGAAAACTCCTAGTTGAAGGGGCGATTGCAAGGTTCAACTCTCATTGATCCCTTGCACCCGACTCCATTCATTGAACAAGGGTTTAAGTTACTCTAAGATCCAACCCTCGCTGGCCTCCCAAAGGCAACCATGACAACACTCAAGCAATGGATGGAGCAACCCTTCTACTAAGTCTCCATTCAAACCAATGTCAACTAATATTCCACCATTATCAAGCCATCAACAAGGGTTGAGCTAACCCCAAGCCCTACCTAACTACTCACTAATAAACATCACAACTAACCAAAACATTAACAACAAATAAATCATTCTAGCACAAATAACTTAAAAATGAACATGACAATAAATAATTAAGAAAAATAGTGAAATACTATAATCAACTTAAATCAAGAAATAGATAATAAAATACTAAAATAAAGGAGTATTAGAAATTACCCACAAAGTATGAGAGAGATTGAAGATCAAATGACAAAAACCCATAAAAATCCATGACCAAACTCCATTAAAATACTTCAAAGCTTCAAATATTTACCAATAAAAGAGAGAAAATAAAAATAATTAACTAAAATAAACAATGAAATAAAGTTTTGACTAAGAAAATTAAAATAAAGATAAGAAAAACTAATAAATTAAACTAGGGTTTATATGAATAAAAGAGGAAAAAAAGAAAAGGAGACTAAAAATAATCTGTTGCCCCCCTATTGCTGTTCGCTGCTTTCTGTTTTGTTATAATGTAATTTTCTCAGCTGGCCAGAGGTGTTGCATGTGTGCAACAGGTCCCTTATTCGATTCCCCTTGGAAGTAATCTGCTCTTTTTTTTGTGCTGCTGTAGCTGCTGTGGCTTGGCACGCATGGTTTGGGATGTGTTGCCATTTCCGATCGATCGGTTGATCTATTGTGATCGATCGACCGATCTCCCATGTAAATATTTTGCATTTTCTGGAATACCATCCTCATAAGATCGACCGGTTGGTCTCCTTTGACTTGCTCAACTACATTATGAGATTAATTGGTCGATCCAAGTAGATCGATCTCCTTCTCTTTTGACACGTCATTTTGGAATTGCTCTATCTCCTTCGTTATAACTCCGGTTTTGACATTTGACCAATCGATTTGAAGCTAACGAACCCAACCTTCGCCATCCATTAACATATCCACCAAAATTTGAGCGAGTTGACCTCCATCGGCACTTAAGTTGGTTTTCTATAAATAATGTTTCTTGCTTTGCTTGTGTTGGACTTTTCTCCACATCTTGGCCTCATCTCTTCCTTGGCTTTGATCCATGCCTCCTCCAAGCTAGCATGCTTTAAAGATCGAAAATAGGTGATCATTCTGCATAAACAAGCAACAAACATGCTACCCTACAAAGCGGCGTAAAACCAACAAAATACAATGGAGATGGACGAAAACCATGGAATAATCAATAAATATTAGGCCCAAATAGAAGGTAAAATTGAGTTTTGTCAGTTAGATTGTTAATTAATGTGGGAATCATGTTTATGATGGGTGATGGTAGGTTATGGAAAGGAGTGTAGTTATTTTAGGAAGTTATTGGATCATGAAACGAGAAAGTGCAAAAGACATTTAAAATATTTGGAGATTGGTGTAATCGGGGACTATTGTCAATCTTATGATCCTCCCGCTGACGAGACCTCAAATCCTGCAATACAACGTTAGCCTTGCCGGTGGGTGGTTTCCCAAAAAAACCCTCTGACGCTCAAGTCAGATCGGGAAAAAGAAAGTAATGAATAGATGATAATTCATGAATGCAAGACTAACGGGTTATAGGATGAGTTCAGATCAATTGAAGGATATTTGGTTAAGATTGTAAATATGAGGACGATGTATTTTTATGGAGTAAAGGTAGGAATATTCACTAGTAAAAAAAAATCCTTATTTGTATCTTGTTTTTAAGCTCATTTGTATCTTATATTGGGGGTTACTAACAAGTGGGTTACAAATAACATATTATTTGTATCGCTTGAAAACCAAAGATACAAATAAGGGTCATTTGTATCGTGTGTTTGAAAAAAGGGGATACAAATAACAGGTTATTTGTATCGCCTGTTTCAAACACACGATATAAATAATAGGTTATTTGTATCGCCTGTTTGAAACCAAAGATACAAATAACCCTTATTTGTATCTTTTGTTTCAAACAGGCGATACAAATAACCTGTTATTTGTATCTTGTGTTTGAACCTTAGATACAAATGACTTTTTTTAAATTAAAAATAAATATATAGCCTATATATATATATATATATATCAACAAGGAATTATTAATAGAATATATATCTACACTTATATTATCACATAATATATATAATCGAAAAGTAGTACACTAGTATTGCTTGTACAAATTAAAATTAGATTTAGTTTAACAAAAAGTTTGATCTAAAGTACTTTGCCCATTGCTCACGAACCTTGTCTATTTCATCTTGGCTATATGTGCTTGATCTTGCAATATAATCCTTCAAAACAAATAAAGAACAAAACAAATTAAAATAAATATATTATTGACTAACGCAATGCATACAATAAGCTATACCTATATTGTAACCTTGAAAGCAAAAACAAATAAAAAAACACATTATAAAGTTCACCAAATATAAAAATTCTGCAAAAATTTTGGCAGAGTTTCGTTTGTAAAAAGAATAATCCAAAAACTTTTTAAACTCATGTTCCTGCAAATAAACTCACTACAATGAAAGTGGTGTTCATAACCATCTTCATTCTTTCCCATACCAACCAAATTATTTCCCAAAGTACAATGAAAGGGGTGTTCATAACTATTTTTTTCCAATCAAAACTATTTAACTATACAACCATCCTAAAACATCATCAAATTAAGCAAACATAGCTAGAAAGAATAATAAAAATCGAGAAATAAACTCACTTGTTGCAAATCACCCATACATTGACAGTGAAGGAAATGGACTTAGATCATCTATTCCGTCCCAAATAACTATGCTCTTGTAAAATACTCAATAATGGACTTATATTCGAATCCTGACTAAGCCTTGACCACTGTTGTAGAAAATATAATTGCGACGTAGAACTTTGATAGAATCTTTCATCTAGACCATCTCATACCTCTCTAGCAGACTTGTAATTATGAATACTTGTTGTTGGATGGTCCAAGATTACTAATGAACCATCGGATTAGATTAACATGTTTTACACCTAATCCAAGCTATGCAATTTGCCTAGCCTTTTTAAGGTTCCATCAACATATTTCTACTAGTGATACTAGCATATTAGCAATGTCAGTAGTCTTAACAACAAGTTAAACTAGCAATGCAAGATAGTGTGAAAATATAAGAGAACCAGAAGAGAGAAATGTGGTCTAGTCATAAGTGTTTGACGGTGGCATTTTGTGTGTGTCTTAATTTGTATTATAATGTGTTTTTAACAAACTTATGTTGCTGAAAATTGAAGTACAGTAGCAACAACAACATAATACTAAAGTAACATAAACACAACATAGTAGCGACAACAACACAACAGAGCAGCAGTAGAGGACAACACAGTAGTGACAACACAACAGTAACGCAGTAGATTGCGTTGAAGATCAATTATTGAATCAATTTAATTGGCTGATTTAAGTAATTAAGTCAGAATATATTGGAATCAATTATTGAAGATCTTAATCTTTATCCATTACATAAGCACTCTACAACTCACAGTGTAGCAAATGAAGATCAATAATGGGATTGCATATCGCAATTAGGCAAAATTATGAGTAAATATCCAAAGTAATTAACACAGAAAAGTAATACCAACAAAGTAATCAACAATAATTTGTCTTAAATCAATAATACGCAAATCATAAATACACCTACAATAAAAAAAAAGAAACAAAATTAAACACTACATGTTTACTCAGTGAGAAATCGACTATACTAAGCTCAAAGTGCATAAATCATAGACTACATTGCCAAAAAATTAGATTTCATAAATCCCCCAGCAAAGTTCAAACAAACCCTATTTTGACTCCCTTTACACGTGATATTTGCTATGTTTCTATGCAATTTTTGTTACATTTAATTTTGTTTTTTGGATTTACACCCCTTTCGAGGGAAGCATGCGTTTGTGGGATTTTTGTAGGATTTATACCTTTTTTCCGAGTAAAGCAAGAAGCATCATTTGTGGAAAGTCAACTTAAGGGGTTGATGGTGGTCAACTCGCTCCAATTTTGGTGGATATGTTAATGGATGGAAGAGGTTGGGTTCATTAGCTTCGAATTGACTGGTCACACGTCAAAATCGGAGTTATAACGAAGGAGATAGAGCATATCCAAAACTCTATGCCGAAAAAGAAGGAGATCGATCCATCGATCTCTTTGGATCGACCAATCGATCTTATAACCAAAAGCTCCAGAATGTTGCTAGCAAGTCAAGGAGGATTGACCGATCGACTTATTTGGGTGATCACTACAAAAATTTTGCAAAGTTCCGACCAAAAATACCGACTACCCCTTTTTTGTCGGAAATTACTGACTAAAATACCGACTAACAGCTTGTAGTCGACATTTCCGACCACTTTCCGACCAAATGGAAATGGTAGCAAAATTCCGACGGACTTGCGACCAATTTCTTAGTCGCAAGGTTTCCGACTATATTTTTGGTCGGTAGCTAGTCGCAAACAAAAAAGTTAAAAAAAAACCCTCAAACACGTGTAATTAAACTGATTGAGCCCCGACTGAATTCCGACTAACTTTTGGTCGTTAAGTAGTCGGAAAGTTCCTGAGTTTGTCTATAAATACCCCCCTCAACGTCATTTTCACTCCGCACCTTTCCCTCTAAAATTCCATTTTCTAACTGTTTTTCTTTTGTCCCTCTCCGCCTCCATTTCCCTGCTTGAGTGAGTTTTGATTAAGTAGGGGATGGAGGTGGAGAACGACAAGTTGAAAAACATAAAATAAATGGTTCCATTTATTGTGAAAAGCGGTGTAAAATTCTTTGGCATGTTTTTCACTTGCCCCGTTCATCCTCACTCTCCACGCTCGAGTTTCTTCACTCAAGCGTGGGGAGTAGGATGAACCGGATAAGTTGCGAAACATAAATAAAACGGTTCAATCGTAATAAAAATATGGCAAAATTTAATATTTATTTTGGAGAGGTTTCAACTTTGACATGTTTGTCACTTAATCGAAATAAACAAATGGTTGTATTTATTGTATAAAAAAATTTTAATGAGCTTTTTTTTCGTGCCATTTTGTTGTAATAATTATCAGTACTTAAACGAAATATATGTTTTTCTTACTTATTGTCTTGTATGTTTACTATAAAAATGTGTTAGAAACGCTTAAAATATGTTCCTCAAAATCTAAGAAAATTTAGCATCGTATTATTTTACTTATATTTGCTACTGAAAAAGAATAATTTTCGATTTGCAAGGCGTTGGTTTGTTCGATAGTGGTAATTACGGCCTATTATACTACCTCCGATTCATCATTAAGTAGCTCCCATTTGTTTTACGATATGAATAATGTCAAAAAACATATAGGAACTACTTAATGATGAATTGGAGAGAGTATAGGCTTTAAAGTGCACTATTCAGCAGCCAACGCCATGCAATGAAAAAAATTTTCTTAGTAGAATCATAATAAGTAAAATTTACCATGCTAAATTTTCTAGGTTTTGAGAAACATATATTTAACGTTATCAATTTTTTATAGTACATACGAGTAAATATGTAAGGAAAAACACAATTTCAACTTGGTACTAATAATTGTAACTCCAAAATGGCCAAAAAAAAAGCTCATTTTAATTTTTTTTTTAAATATACCTACTATTTTGCGACTATTCTTATAGTCGCAGATTGGTCGGTATTTTGAATTTTAAAATCCAGCAACTGGGCACAACCTTTGATGAACCCACAGTATACCGACTGTTATTTAGTCGCAGTTGAGTCGGAAATTAGTCGGAATTTAAAAAAAGCTCATTTAATTTTTTTTTTAATTATATACCGACTCATCTGCGACTGTCCATGTAGTCGCAGGTTGGTCGGTAATTTGAATTTTAAAAACCATCAACTGGGCACAACCTTTGATGAACCGACAGTATACCGACCGTTTTGTAGTCGAAGGTTAGTCGGAATTTAGTCGGAAAAATGAGACGATTGTTCTGCAATTGTTCTATAAATAGCCGTCAGCGTAAATCTATCTTACATTTTACATTTTACCTCCTACCTCCTTACTTTCTCTTTACTTTATTCTCTCCAAATATTTTAGGTATGATATTAGATATGTTTTGCTTACTTTAAATAAGTAGATGCTTGCGTTGTTTTTTACTTTGTCCCTCTATTCTTCGGATTCATACTTGGTCAATTTCAATCGAGTATGAATCCGGGAAGAGAGGGATGAATTGAAAAACATAAATTTAATCACTTTGAGTATGGTTCTATTTGTTCTAGAAAAAAATTTAATAAGGTTTTTTTTTGTGCCACTTCGTTATAATAATTATGAGTACTGAACCTAAATAGTGGTTTTTCTTACTTATTCTCTTTTATGCGTACTATAAAAAAATTTAACGTTTTCAATTTTTCATAGTACATTCGAGAGAATAATAAAGAAAAACTAATATTTTTTCATACTACTTATATTGTTCACCCAATAATGGCCCGAAAAAACCTAATTAAAAATTTTTTTAATTAAATTTACCGACCCGTCTGCGACTGTCTCCGTAGTCGCAAAATAGTCGGTAGCTTGTAACGTCCAATCAGTCAACTTATATCGTCAAATCAGTCAAAAGTAATCTGACTGCAATCAATGAGGCAGACAGCTGTAGGTGCACCGACCATTTAGCGACTGGTATATTGGTCGCTGTTTGGTCGGTAAGTTTGAAAATAAACTCTTTTTTTTTTTTTTTTTCTCTGTGAAAGTTTTTTTGTAAACGTGGTATTTGTTGTTTTGCAGAACAATGGCCTTACAAACTGAAAGAAGTTGGATGTACCAGCGATGTTCTAAAGGAGTTTATAATATTAGATATTTAGAAGGGGTCGAAGAATTTATACAATTTGCACTGAAAAAAAATCGAGAGGAAGTTAGATGTCCGTGTAAAAAGTGCGGTAATCGTAGAGTGTGGGCTCCAGATGTCGTAAGAAATCATCTGTTAAAAAAGGGGTTTGTTGAAAACTACTACGATTGGTACCTGCACAAATGTTTTGACGGTGCACCAATTTGTACTGATTCGGCTCCGGTTGAGCCACAGCAGAACACGGTTCAAAATCCCTATGCACAAATGGTGTACGATGATTTCGTGGCAAATGTACCATATTCACCGCCTTTACATATTGATGAAGATCCGAACCCCCAAGCAAGACAGTTCTTTGATATGTTAAGAGCTGCCAACTTACCTGTGTACCCTGGTTGTGAAACGCATACTCAGATGTCGGTCATAGGAAGGATGACAAGCCTGAAGACAGACTTTCGTATGCCAGAGAGACTTTATGATGAATTATGTCAATTCATTATTGAATTGTTGCCAGAAAGATAATCGGATGATAACAGTTTTTACGACACGAAGAAGCAAATTTCGGCTCTTGGATTGCCGGTAGAGAAGATTGACTGTTGTGTTAATGGGTGTATGATTTATTGGGGCCCCACAGCGAGTATGACCCAATGTGGTGAGTGTGGGGTTTCTAGATGGATATCAGATAATACCCCCATGCAGTTCCACTACTTTCCCATTGGTCCTAGCTACAACGTTGTATGCGTCTGACACGCCACACATGAGGTGGCATGCGAACATCGTTCGAAGATGGAGAGATGTGTCACCCCTGGACGTGAGGCCGGTTGACTTTCAACGCACACATCCGATTTTGCACGGAGACAAGAAATGTGAGAATGGGGTTGTGATGATGGTTTCAACCCATTTGGCAGCTCGGGTCAACAATATTCATGCCGGCCCGCAATACTAACTCCATACAATCTTCGCCTTGATGTGTATGAAAAAGCAGACATGTTCTTAACTGGGATCGCCTCGCCCTCACAATCCAAAACATAAGATTGATCCGACTCGACCATTGATACATGAGTTAAAGTCAGTTGCGAAGATGGGATCCGACGCATCACGTATCCAAGAGGCGTAACTTTCAACTTGCAGCTTTGATGTGGACAATCAACGACTTTCCAGCTTATTCGATGATGTCTAGGTGGAGTACATCTGGCGTGCACGCTTGTCCTTACTGCATGGATGACTCCAAAGCCTTTTATTTAAGACACAGCAGAAAAATGAGTTGGTTTGACTCACACAGGAGATTTTTAGATAGTACACACCCATTTCGTAGAAACCGGGTGCGTTTTAGCCGTGGAGTTGTTGAGAAGGCTGTAATGCCCGAAATACGTACAGGAAATGAGCTTTTAGAGGATGGATCGTTTAGGGTTTTACGGTGTTTGAAGACGTCTGTCGAGTACAACGCGGAAGTCAGTAAACATTGTGTTGGATGGAAGAAGAGAAGTATTTTTTGGGATTTGCCGTACTGGAGCTCAAACATGATCCATCACAACCTTGACGTGATGCACATTGAGAAAAACTTCTTTGATAACATTTTCAACACAATAATGTGTGTGGCGGGAAAAACTAAGGAGCATCTCAAGGCACGTCAAGATTTAGTCGAGCTCGGGATCCGATCGGAATTGCATCCAGTGGGTTCTACCATCCCCAAAGCATCATACACACTCAGCAGAGAACAAAGGGTTGTCCTTCTAGATTGGCTTAAGACTCTAAGATTTCCTGATGGTTATGTTTCCAATTTAGCCAGGAATATCGATATGGCTAAACATCCGATATTTGGGATGAAGAGTCATGATTTTCATGTGTTCATGCAGCGACTAATTCCAATAGCATTTCGGGAGTTGCTGCCAGCCAACGTTTGGGAAGCACTTACTGAAGTTAGTCTGTTCTTTAGAAGTCTTACTTCTCCAAAGATATCTGCCGCAGATAATGTGGAGGTTGAACGAGGAAATTGCAGTGGTGCTATGTAAGCTAGAGAGTATATTTCCTCCAACATTCTTCGATGTTATGGAACATCTGCCAGTTGACCTAGCTTACGAGGCAAGAATTCCTGGTCCGGTACAATATAGGTGGATGTATCCCTTTGAGAGGTAACTACTATTACATGTCTAAACTAACTGCTATTACATGTCTTAATAATTAATACTAGGATTAAATTACTTTGTCTCTGCATTACTTTGGGCGGCATTCGATGCAGAGTTAGAGATCTTCCTAGAAGCGATGATGGATGTTTTGATAACGTGAGATCGGTGTTTTTCCATATTCACACACCCATAAAATTTTATAGCGGGTAAGGCTCGTCTTGGATAGCGATCTCAACATTGCTCGGACTTATGTTCCGAAATTGTCGAGGTGAATCAATTTTATGATCAATTGTACACTTTATCACAAAGTACAACCCAATCTAAACGCAGAGCAAGTTGACCATGTGGTCTAAGACCGGTTGCTCCGGTTTAAACAGATTGTGAGTACACCTTTACCATCGTAATTTGTTGTATAAACAGTATAATTAACATTGACTTATTGATTTTATATGCGGTCTAGGGACGGGTTTCTTGACGGTGTGGATAATGCCGATATTCTAAAGGCGCTGAGGGACCTTTGCAGAAGGCATGTCGCTATGATGTTTGTTACGTGAATGGTTATAGATTTCACACTATCTCCCATTCCGCAAAAAAGAAATCTACTGAGAACAGCGGGGTGTGCGTGAAATCTGATGATAACAGTCCGGATGAAACCGACTTTTATGGTAAGTTAGAGGACATATAGACCTCGGTATCGAAAGCACTTCCAATTAAAAGGTCACTTTGTTCAAATGTCAATGGTTTGATCGACTACCACCGGATACGCCCATGGTACGAGAATCCATCCGTTACAAGCGGTTGGCGTTCATATTGGTCGATCCTATAGAAAGTACGATCCTTTTGTGCTAGCTAGTCAAGCTTCCCAAGTTTATTATTTACCCGTATCCCAGCTTAAGGCAAAACATGAAAGATTGGCGAGCTGTATCAAAAGTCAGATCAAAGCAATTCGAGGAGACCGCTTTCCAACTAGAAGAGAAATCACCGGATTTTGTGGCGAATGAAGATGTTTTTGACGCGCAAGTCGAACCGTTATCAAACATTTTTAGTTTTGTTAATCGTTTGTTTATTTTGATAACGTACTTTTAGCTCGTAATTTTTCTATCTTTTAATCTACTTTTTTCAATTTTAATAATTATAAAATGATAAGTATCATATAGTAATAATAATAATAATAATAATAATAATAATAATAATAATAATAATAATAATAATAATAATAATAATAATAATAATAATAATAAAAATAAAAATACTAATAATAATAATAATATTAATAATAATAATAATAATAATAATAATACAAATAATAATAATAATAAAAATAAAAATACTAATAATAATAATATTAATAATAATAATAATAATAATAATAATAATAATAATAATAATAATAATAATAATAATAATAATAATACAAAACAGATCAACCTAAATCACAAAGGCGCGAATTTTGTTTTGGGTATTCCGACCACTCACCGACTACTAGCCAGTCGCAGAGTGGTCGCTATTTTGAAATTAGAAAGCTTCCCAGAGAAGCTTCCGTCTCGACGATTGGGAGAAACAACTTTTAGATATCACAGAGCTATCTTGCGACTATCGTCTAGTCGCAACTTAGTCGGAATACTGAAAAGTTTTTTTCATTTACGAGGTGCTCTGAAAAGTTACTGCTGGCAATCAATAGGGTAGGTGAAAAATCGCACCGACTATCCACCGACTACTGGTTAGTCGCAAATTAGTCGGAATACTGAAAAGGTTTTTACTTTCCAACGTCTTTTGAAAAATTACTGTTGGCATTTGGTGAAGTAGGTTAAAAAGTCACCGACTAGATACCGACTATCCTGTAGTTGCAGTTTAGTCGGAAATCTTGTGATATATAAACCAGCACTTCACCAAAATTTCGAACATTTTCATTTCATAACTCCTTCGTCGTTTTCTTCTTTCATTATTTCTCTTATTCCTACCACATTCTTACTAAGTACTCATCTCCGATCGGTGTTTGTGTCATTCTCTGACTAGTACATCTCAATTACACTCCGACTACTATTAAAGGTTAGTATTCTTTTTAATTTTTTTTTTTGAAATTTAGATTAAATACATGTTTTTTAGGGTTTGATGGTTTGATTATGAGAATGATTATGTACCTTATTTTTTTTAGGGTTTGATGGTTTATTGCATGAAATTATTATTTCTGATTTTTTGTATATATTTGTTTCGAACTTATTTATAATTTTTGATTTTCGAAATTATTTATAATTTTGATTTTCGAAATTATTTTCGAAATTATTTATAATTTCTGATTGAATCGCGTCATCACAACATACGCGTTCTGACCCTGAGCCTCGTCATACACCGCTCTCTCACCCTTCTCAGGGTTTAGAGGAGCATTTTTTGTTGTCTGATTTTAGGAGGAGCAGGAGGCGCACTCCTCTCCGGTGTTGTCACATGCTTCGCAACGTGACGCTAGGACACCGGAAGTTGACACTGCGCAGGGGCCGCCGCAACATACTCTTCAACCCCTACCATGGTTGCCTGCCGAGGGCACGTTTGCCACAGACGGTGGCAGCCAATTATCCACGTCCATCCGTAGGACGTTTGAGGCCTACCAAGATCCTAATGGATGGGCTTGGAAGCACCTATCTAGGCAAACGATCGAGTTTTATTGGAACCAGTTTCAAGTAAGGCTATGTACTTAATTTCTTCATTATTTGATTAACTTTTTATTGACTTACTTTGTTATACTAATACTGATTGTTTTAATCGTTTCAGAAATACTGGTCTTGGGATCCATCTATCACTTCTCGGGTGCGCGAGGAGTGGGAGAAGAGGGCCAAGCTCAGATACAAGGACATTATGCATCATCAAAGAAAGTTATATGAAGAAAATAACGAGTACAAGCCCACCTGGGCGTCGGCGGAGGCTTGGGAGCGTTGGATACTAGCCTAGAAAAGTAAAGAGTACGAGGCTAGTCGTTCCAGAGGGAGGAGGAACCGTCGCTGGGGCAATGAAGACGGTGTCGCTGAAGTCACCCACACCGGCGGATCGGTGTCTGCGCGCACGACATTGCGCATCTTGGTATAACCTTAATCTTTTAGTAATTTGGTTTATTATTTTTATACGCATTAATATTTAAACTTAATTTCGTATAACCTTTAACTTTGTTATTGTAGGAACAAGAGCAGCACCGTATGCCGCTCTTTTATGAGTTGTTTCTACGCACTCATAAGGTGCGTACAAAGGATGGGTTGCAATGGGTCAACGAGAAGTCCAGGGCCATAAACGTAAGTGCATTTTCTGATCTATTTTACTTATTTTTAGATTAGCCTTTTTTGGTAATTATCGAAATTATTGCGTAGTTAGTTTTTTGGTAGGTTTGCTTGTGATATAAATTAAATGTTTTAGAATATTTCTTAGGTTAATTTGATATTGGATTTTGAGGAAATGCTGGTTTGATAGCTGTTTTCGTTAGTTTTTTGGTAGATTATCTTTTGGTAAATTAAATGTTTGGTAAAATAAATGTCTTAGAACATTGGATTTTAGAATGTCATGTATTTGTAATTGTAGAATGGAGGTTAGATCACTAAAACAAATTTAACTTTTTGCGACATTGAATTTAATGGCATTAAAAAAATGCCACTAATTTATATTTTTAGTGTACTAATTATTGGTTTTTATTTTAAGTTCCACTAAAAAGTGATGTAGCAACACTTTAATTTCGTCTTTAGTGGCATATGTTATTTTTACTATAGTCTATATTGACATTTATGAGAAACGTTATTAGATCCTATATGTCGCAAAAAGCTTTACTGTGATTTTTTATTATGCTGCTAAAGAGTCTAATAAATGTCACTAAATCCTCTTTATATGCTATTAGAAATTTGAAATAGCGACTTTTAAATTAATTTTCGCTAAATATATCTCACTAAAAGCAAATTATATTGTAGTGAATACTGAATTAATGTGGGAATCATGGGTATGATGGGTGAGTGGTAGGTTATATCGAGTATTGGATAGTTATTTTATGAAGTTATTGGACGGGGGATAAGGGTTTGACAAAATAAATTACGGGTTTATTTATTTGACCCCATAACTTTAGCCCCACGCATAAAGAGTGATAGATAAGGAAATTTAATGTAGCGAGGGTATCAGTCGACAGTCTTTATGCGGAAAAAAAAATCAAACGTATGATGCAGACTAATTAAATATTCGGAAGAAACCATACAATTAGATTCGAATAAATAAATTTTAAACTCTTTCCTCAGTGAGTCCATGCTTGGTGGAAGCCCCATGAACTATAAATATTTAACCTTTGGGCCACTTTTTGATGAATCGACTTTGAAGCCTGATATGATGATTCGACTTTTTAGCCTGATATGAAGATTTGACATTTGATCCTGATATAATGATTCGACATTTGAGCCTGATATGATGATATGGCCCGACAGTTAATCCCCTGGGATTTAGATAAGAAATTATACTAGGTGATACCTTCAAAAGCATTGATGAATATTCGGATCGGACATAAGTCCGCATTTATTGAATATTTGGATCAGACATAGGTCTGCATTGCCCAGCCGTCAATCACCCGAGACTTAGATAAGGAATCAAACTAGGTGGATCCTTCGAAAACATTGATAAATATATTTATTGGACATTAGTTCGCTTAATAAGTTATCGAATTATCAAGCTATGTGATACTCGCTATGAATACTTTGATAAATAATGTCCAAAATCATTCGTTTTAGGGCTTAATAATAGTTCGAGGTATCAAGCTAGGTGATACTCGCAAGGATCCCACTTTCAAACCAGGTGAAAGTTTGATAATTAAGATAAATGAAAGTTCAGATTATAATTCTCTGTACTCTATCAGTTTTATTCTTCCAGGTGAAAATCCTCACTCCCCAACCTGCAACTTAATTCACTGCTAGTTATTAACCCCAAAAGGGAAACAACATCATCGCAGGATCGTTAAGATCAAAGGAACACATCAGCCAAACATCTCTTGTACATTAACATTATATCACAAAACAAAATAACATCCTACCATACGTCGGTTACAATTTCTGATTCACTTTTAATAGATTTCAAAATGATTCAATGAGTTAGTTAGCCATACTGCTGTACTTTCCCAGCCATACTACCGGATCAAACTTCAAACTTCAAAGGTGAGACAATACATTAGGGGGAGCTAACCCCTAAGCAAGCCTCTACCATAGACTCACGCCTTATTTCGGTGCCTATGGTTAAGTATGCATATCCCCGCGGTGGCTCATAATGCCCCTACATACCGCGAGTAAATTCGTTCCACCAATTGACGTCATACTACTTCCACTTTAAAGTTAGTGAGGTCATACTACCTCTACTGGTCATATTATTGCATTCATATCTCTTGATTAAGAAAACATAACATCATCTTCATAATATATTCCATTCTTTATTTTTATCATTCATATATAACAAACAATCCACGATATACAAGATTTTACTGCGTGTACGTACCTTAAGAAAGCAAAAGCAAAATCCTAAATGTACTTATCAACTTCCCGTCACGAATCGATGTCCAAACATAATTCAATCGTACGTAAGGAAATAAGCCTACATTCAAACTTTCTCAAGACAAAATCCAAAACACACACACATCTATCACCAAGCCACTCTTGCAACCCATTCATGATCACACCACACAATTCATCACAACATAACATCAAATAAAATTTAGATTTAGTATTCTGTCCGGAAAAGTATGTTAACACTGTCAAACTGAAATTCCAACTTCACTGCTGCGTCCAGAAGGTGTAAAAACCCCCGGGTAATAATTTTCATAATTTATAATGTACTCTAAGTATTTTTAACCTATTTTCAAGCCAAAAAGTGCCCCAAAAACACATTTTTAACCATTTTCCTAACCCTATGGGATTTTGTCAAATTTCATCACAAAATATAATTTTCAATGCTTTATTTCCTATTAAATATAAATGACCATATTTACATAATTTTCATGAACATTCATATATATATATATATATATATATATATATATATATATATATATATATATATATATATATATATATATATATATATATATATATATATATATATATATATATATAACCACACACACACTAGTGGAAAAAAGTCTATTTGCTGCGAGACATAGGCTGCGGTTTCTAACAGACGCAGCATTTAATGTGAGAAAAATAAGGCGAAAAAAAAATAACACAAACGCTGCGGTTTTTTGAAAAACCGCAGCCATTAAACAAAAAAAAATTCAAACTGTCATAGGCTGCGGTTTCTTCTTTCCCGCAGCTAATAAGGCGTGCTATTTTGTTAAAAACCTAATCTCATGATCACTTCTGCCTCTCTTATATATACCCCCCCTTTTTGTTCTTGCACAAACCCTAAAATCTGACTTCCGCCTCTCTTAAATTTCTTCTCGATTTTTCTTGTACATACCCTAAAATCTATCTAAACCCGTTCTTGATTCATCTTCTACGCCATAATCAATCTCTTTGAGAAAGGAGTAAGAATGCTCTTGCTGGAGAATTAATGCGGAAAGATGAAAGAACCATCCAAGTAAGGCCAAGTAACGATGCTTGCAACTGGGTATAAACCCATTTCCTTATGTAATTAAGGCTGGTTCTGCTGTAAGTGATGAAAAATTGGGTAAAGAGATTCATGGTGTTGTTATTAGAACTGGGTATGATAGAAATATTTTTGTACAGACTGCATTTGTTCTTGGTAGTTTTTGAGTTTTTTACTCCATGTATTTAGTTTTTGTTCTTGGTAGTTTTTGAGTTTTGTACTCCATGAATTTAGTTTTTGTTCTTGGTGGAATTTAATTGGTGGAGTTTTTTTTTGTTTTTCCAGAATCTTTGTAGAATTTAGTTTTTGAGTTCTTGAATCAAACCCAGCAATTACCCAGCAGAAGACGTATTTTAATTACCCAGCAAAGTTGAATTTAGTTTTTGAGTTCATGAATTTAGTTTTTGTTCTTGGTAGAATTACCCAGCAAAGTTGAGGAAGATGTATTATAATTTGAGAAGATGTATTTGGATCTGTAAAATGGCGTAAAAATGAAGAAAAAAAAACAAAAAAAAAGGGACTAAAGGCTGCGGTTTGTTGAAAAACCGTAGCCTTTAGTCCCTCCTTTTTCTTGTTCTAAAAACACACTATAGGCTGCGGTTTTAAGGACCGCAGCAAATAAGTTTTTCTCATCGGTTACTATTACTATTGCTGCGAGTCAAAACCGCAGCCTATACCCGCAAAAAAATCGCAGCCTATCTTGTTTTTTCCACTAGTGATATATATATATAGATGTAGGATCAAATAAGAAGGATTTTAAAATAAGAAGGATGAGAAGGATTTTTGTTTGATTTTGTTTGGTTACTATATATACAAAAAAGGATACTATGTTAAAAAGTAAGAACATTTTAAAAATTTTGTCATAGTTACTTTTCTGTGTAACATAGTTACTTTTACAATTATGTGTTTTTGGCTCAATCGTGACCATAGATTTTTTTATTGTAGTGAAATCAAGGGTGTAGAGTCCTTCTCACCCTTCTCATTTTCAACACCCTTCTCATTGGATTCCTCTCCTATATATATATATATATATATATATATATATATATATATATATATATATATGTATATGTATATATATATGTATGTATATATATTTATATATATATATATACTTCACAAACATCCATCACACAAACAAATCCTACTCTTCACATATATATGTATCTAAAAACCCAAAAACACCATACATCAATTTAGATAGAAAAAATACATCACAATTTTATACTTGAATTTTAAAGCATAAAATAATCATAAATTATAAACAAGTTCTGCCAATGATCCCAAAGGGTAAATGACAGGATATTGTATTCGCTACACTCAACTTTTCAAATATTTGGACTGATTGTAAGGTGCTACGACTTACAAAGAACATGAGATTGCGACTAGGAATAGCTAATGTTGATGAACTACGAGAATTCGCAGATTGGATTCTCAAAGTTGGGGATGGGAAGGTTGGAGGACCTAATGATGGAGAGGTTATTATTGATATACCCGAAGATATATTAATAAAGGATGCATATGACGATCCAATAGCTGCAATTGTTGATGCAACATATCTTGGAATTCATGAGGGCTCAACTGATAGTTCATACTTTCATGAGAGGGCAGTTTTAGCACCAGCCAATGAGATTGTTTATAAGGTCAATGAGCATGTATTGTCACTTATATCTGGAGAAGAGAAGATGTATTTGAGTTCGGATTCAATCGACAAATCAGACGGTAATTATGGTACAAATGATGATGCTTTTTCAATTGAGTTTCTCAACTCAATACGTGCATCTGGTGTTCCAAACCATAAATTATTGTTAAAAGTAGGTGCTCTAATAATGATGCTCAAGAATATGGATCAGTCAGTAGGCTTATGCAATGGTAAACACATGGTTGTTGATCATCTTGGTGATCGGGTCATACAAGCAATGATTATATCTGGATCTAACATTGGCCATAAGGTATTCATTCCAAGAATTACACTCACACCTTCAGATAGCTCTCAAATCCCGGTTGCTCTTAAAAGAAGGCAGTTTCCCGTGTCTTTGTGTTTTGCGATGACGATCAATAAAAGTCAAGGACAATCACTATCACACGTTGGTTTGTTCCTACCTAAGCCTGTTTTTAGTCATGGACAATTCTACGTTGCAGTTTCTAGAGTGACTAGCAGAAAAGGTCAAAAAATTCTCATATGTGATAAGGATGGACAAATATGTGATCGCACTGAAAATGTAGTGTACAAAGAGGTATTTCAAAACCTCTAAACTGTTATTCTCTAATGTAGATATCTTTATTATTGTTTTTTATTGATTTGTTTTACAATTTTATATTATATATATAATTGCTTTATTTTACATAAGTAATTGCATTATTTCTCAAATCTAATATTATATTATTAAATTGTTACATTATTTTTATATCAAATGTCATAATTTAAAAAATGACAAATTAATATGTATATTATAAACATACATTAATTTTATTATTTTAAATTTTTTATGTATTAATTCTAAAAACTCCGTGCATGCACGGGTTTTTATACTAGTATATAATAATCATATAATTTTAAATTAAAAACTTTATAATAAAAATAGATTGAGAATTATACTCACAATTTGCAAAGGAAAAACACCAAAATGATGAAGGAAAGTGGAGCTAAGTGTGTGGACTAACGGCCCGTTTGGTTGATGGTAATGAAGTAATAGGAATGAAATGTAGTAATGGCAATAGTAATGAAGGAATGGATATGAGAATTGGTAATGAAGATTCTTTTGTTTGGTGTGCATGACTAAAGAATGGTAATGGAAGATAATATTCCATTGATTGCATTTGGTTGTTAGTAATGAAAAATGGTAATGACTCTCTTAGTTTCATTATTGTATCTAAAAGCATTATTGTTTCTAATGATTCAATTTTTAATAATAATATTGTTGTGGATAATTACAAACATTACCTTTTTTTCTTCATTATTTTTTTGTGGACAATTGCATCGACTTGCAATTACAAATAATAATATTTCTTCATGCATTCTTTACACAGCAAATACTTGACAATTACAAACAAGTTTCAATTAACTAGCCATAGTAGTACTCTTCAACCGAGAAAATTAGCTTGTGTTTAGGCATAAAAATTACGATAAAAACTCCATTCCACTAGTGACTACCAAATTCATACTTTTTTAAAACACACCTATATTTTCACCAACACAGAAAGTACAACCTAAAGTTCAACCATTTCACATCATAATATTTCTGAAATCTATCAACACTATCATTTTAGCAAAGATTTATGACTTTGGACTCATCCGGCACACTGTAGAATATCTCCACCTTCTTGTCATCTAAGCCAATAATTGTGGTAGCTTCAATAACTTCTAATTTTGTCAGTTCTTGCAAATTACTCAATACTCCAAAAAGGTTAGTTCTCTTCTCACCTATCTCCACATCTCGTATAAATGATTTCTTCATATCCATCATGATTGAAGTAGACTCCTTTTCAACATCAATCAAAGCTGTCAATGCAGTGGCCAGCCCACTAAGCTCTTCATTTTCAATTTCCCTTATTCTCTTACGATCTCCTCGTCCACTTGATAGCCCAATCGCTCGAGTTGAGCTAATAGCATCATCATTCTTTTCAGCCTCATTCTTATCACCTACTTCATCGTCTCCTGGCCCCTTGACCATACTTCCACTAGCACGATCCTTGGCGTAAATCTCACATAGCTTGTCATAAAGAGGAAATGGTTTACAAAGCAGAGCAGCTGCTCCATCTTTTCCCTGGGGCATATCTTATAATTATATATCAATCAAATGAAAGAAACAAAACTAATAGCAAAAACAGTGATTAATAGCTATTGTTAACAAATTAAATAAAAGAATACCTGAGCCCATCCCATAAAGACTTCCTTCTCACCAGTTACCATTTTTGTAGCATCATCCCAACCAAAACCACTAACTTGCTTCTGAATTTCAAGAATATATCCCATTTGTCTCTTAAAAATCTTAATTTTGGATTCTATATGCGGCTTACCCTTCAATCCACAATAAGGAAATCGCTCATTCATTTTCTGCTTCCTCTTCCATATATGCATTTAAAATAGCTTCCATTAGATCAACGCTCATTTGTTGGCGAATAAGGTTATGAATATACACACAAGCCAATATTATATCTATTTGAGTGCTGAGAGGTACTTGGTTCCTTTGGCAAGAACTTCCCACCGTACTTTCAACAACCCAAACGCTCGTTCAATCACATTTCTAGCTGAAGCATGCCTCATATTGAACAACTCTTCCTTAGAGCGTGGTTGCTCCAACCCCCTTCTCCATTCATGATAAATTTTTCTTCTATAAGGTATAAAGAATCCATCACAATGTTTATATCCTGCATCCCCTAGATAATAATTACCTAGGTGAAAGTGAAAACCAATGAGTTAAGCTAGATTATTGATCATTGTTGCTCCCTTAAAAAATTCTTTACACATAAGAAATTTATTTCTGACCTCTAGCCACTTTTAATCCATTATTTCTATTTAAAGCACTTCGAAGAACTCTTCCATCGGCAGCTGAACCTTCCCAACCAGCCAAAACATATATAAATTACATATTTGGTGCGCAAGCTCCTAAAACATTTGTTGAAATAGTATTTTTTTTCTTGACCTATGACGTGATTTATCTATCGCAGGCACATTTACATCAATCAACGTCCCATCAATAGCACCTATACAATTCTATAAAAGGGGTGTGATTAATAAAAGTTAAAAATTGATATGTGTTTTCTATCTATTAATGAAAAAAAATACAAGGTTTACCTTGAACCATTTCCATCTTTCATCTGTGCTATTCTCGGGAATCGGTTCAGGCTTCTTGAGGAGCAAACTCGAAAGTTTTAACACATTATTAAAATGTCTACTTATAGTTTCTCCTGACCGCTGAAAATCATATTTTATTTCCCTATTCTTCTCCTCAAATGCAAGTAGATGCAAAAATATAGCAACCGTTTCTTCCACTACCATGTTCTTAGGTATCCCTTAACCCTCCAACTTCACGAACCAATGAAATAAAGATATTAAACGTGCGACGATCCATCCTAAGTTGCTCAATGCAAGCAATATCACTCTCCACTATCATTCCATCTAAATGTGCTAATCTATGGATAGGATTATGCAGACTAGGTTGCTTAGACATCCTAATTCTTAGTCTTCTTCTAAAAATGAGGATTATCCTAATCAAAATCAGCATCATTACTCTTCTAATTTTTCTTCGCTTCATAGCAAACCAAAAAAAAATAAAGTCCTTAGGCGATTATTGAAGACGCGCCATAACTACATAAATCATAGCATAAGTAGATAATAAGTCACAAAATCAAAATCAAAGCTAGAACGAACAATTTCAAATGCTTGGAGGTGTTTTAAAGAAAAATCTTGATTTTAAAAGCAGAAAATAAAATTAATCCAAAGAATTTACCAATTTCATTATAATCCATGATAATCTAAAACCAAAGAACTACGGATCTTTGTCTCCATTAAAAAAAGCATGTAAGTATTTACCAAAGCATGATCATATGAATGTAATTAAACAATGATAATGGAAAGCTAAAACAAAAACTTTTTTGTATCTTACATAAATTATAGAAGTAATATAAGATGGTTTTATCCCAAATTAGCATTACATAATCATTGTTAAAATACAGAATGTAGTCTTCTGATCAAGCTAGATGTTGAAGTTTAATGGATTTAAATGCAAAAAAGATAGCATTTCATATAATCACAAAGTTCCACTAATACAATTGTATTCTTATCACTGTTTCTGTTACCATTTGCTACATTCAGCACCAATAATTCACACAATGCACTCATTACAACCATTTCCTTAGATGTATTCTTATCACTGTCACACACAATGTATCAGAAAAGTGGACCGATCCATCATCAACAGAACATTTTAATTTTTTCAGCAAACTCCTTGTGCGTTGGATGAGTCAACTTTTGGAATCAATTTCAAGTAACTTTTCAGTTTATGTATAAATACTTTAACAGGATTAACACCAAGTTATCTAAGATATCAAAGTAAATCATGCCTATTAGGAAGTTTGACAATCAAATTTCTACTAATCAGAATAACTTAATAGTATAGTCAATGGAGTCTAAAAATCGATTGAAAAAAAAACACAAATAAAAAAAACAGAACCAATTAAAGTAGATAAAGCATAAAAAGATGAATCAACTAAAAAATCCTTCAAAAATTAACATTAAAACTTTATTAGCATAAAAATAAGAAAGATAATGAAAAATAAAAAAGAAAAACAAAAAAAATTGAACTAGAAAACCAAGCAGATGAAAACGAACCTGTTAAGCACTTGGATGATAGCAAAAATTGGATCTAATCAAGATAAAAATAGATGGAGCACAAGATATTAACTAGATTTTGCTAAGGTTGCTTTGAATCCACTTATTTTGCCATGAAGAAATCTAGGGTTTAGGAGGGAGAAGGGAGAATTAGGGAAAATGTATTTTAGAGAGAGAAAGGAAATGGGATGAAATGAGTAATGACTCAGACCAATTTTTGCCCGTGTGCGCGTGTCATTCAATCCCACAGTAATAGAGTATTACCATTCCAGCCTAATACCAGGGTTTTTGATGGTAATGAAAATGCCACTTTTTGGTAATTTCATTACCTTATGTTATTACCATCCATTACCATTGAAGGCATCCAAACAACTTAATTTTTTATTACTTAATTTTATTACCATTACCACCCTCTAATACCATGTACTGAACGGGCCGTTTTGCTTCTTGTATTTCATCACTATCCTCTAGATCCAATACATCCTTCTCTTCATTAACAATATTAAGTCTAGAGCATTGCTCTATTAAGTCATCGGCTAGGATAATATTATGGGATAAAGAAGACGTAGGAGAACGGTACAAATTCCTAATATTATGTTTGGGAACAATGATTTCATTTAAAAATTTGGAGTTGGCTCAAATTTATTGTTTGGCAAATCAGAAATTTTTTAAATTTGAATTTGAATCAAATTCCACCATTGTTTTTAAAGTTGTTAAAGTTGAGGATTTGAGAATGACTATCCAAACCTTGTCATTCTCAAATTCATCATTTATAATTTAATAATGTAGTGTTTGGAAATAACTATTTCATTTCAAATTATTGATTACAATGATGAAATCATATATGAAGAATTTGAGAATGACAAGATTTCGATAGTCGTTCTCAAAACCCTAACACTAGAGGGAAGGGGACTACCATAAAGTTTTACTTTCAATCATTAATATCTCAAATTGTGTTTCTTAACCACATATAAATTATTCCACAAATCTCAAGGATAATAAATTCATATACATTTTTTCTTTAAAATTTAAGAATAACACATAAGAAATTAAAATTCCAACATTAAACTTCTAGATCTACATGTCAATTTATTTTAATACCTTAGTTATTCAAAAGCTATAATAATATATATTTATATTTTTTATTACTAGTAATATTTTTTAAAAATAAAAACGAAACAAATTTTGTTTTTTGATAAACACACACGTTGTTTTTTTTAATAACTACAACCACGTTTTTTTATTTACATATATATATTTGTACATATTTATTATTAAAATAAATTACAATCTAAAAATAAACCAATTAGTAATTAAACCCACTAACACACCCTTTTTTTTAATGAACTAGCACACAAGATTAAAACAATATAAAAAACTAAGAAGAACAAGACTTACAAAACCCGCAACGAAAATGACCACGACAAAAACCTGATGAACAACCAAGCAAAATAACTCTCCCTCCCTCTTTCTCTTTTTGGACGGCTCAAAGGAAGACTAAGCCTTATGAAGTTTTTTTAAGCTCCCTATTGGAGTTTTACGGTTTCAGTAGAGTAACAGTTAATTAGGGTAGTAATTTGTTATTATTATTATTTTATTTTTTTTGAAGAAAAGTTTTTAGTATTACCCATGTAGAAATCGGGGTACAAGGGACCTGTGACCCTAAGGTTTCTAGCTTAGCTCCCTAACATTGCATTAGTGTGAACACAATGCCCACCTTCTAGGAAGAGTTTCATAGCGTCACTCTTCATGTGCACGGGGGATAAGCAGGAAGCCTCAAAAAATAAAAGCTATACAAAGACTTAGCCATATACAGTTTTGGCCTGTCAATAGGACATGCCCTATCTAACAGGACATCAAAAACAAAACAAACTGGCTTATCAAAATAAAAATGAAGGAACCAGCCCTTACTGAGAGGGCATCCTGGCCTGATATTGTATAGACAGAAACTAGCATGAAGTACCGACCATGTAATGCCGGAGGCAACAACAAACCCAAGAAAGACCAAAGCTATATGTGAGCTTCATGATGGATCGGATCTCAAGGACGCAAGGAATTTGAATCTGGTCTCCAAGGCGTCTTTGACATTGTCTACCACTTGGTTGACCATTGGAACTTTGTGGTTCCAAACGGCGTCAATTCTAGCGCTCCAGATTGCATAGATGAGTCTGCAAAGAGTGGCCTCAAATTGTTTTCTTCTGTGGCGCCCTAAATGGGTTCTCCTGAGTGTATGATCCAGGATCTAGATATTGCTGTTAATCTCGTACCACTCCTTTAGTTTAGTTACACACTTATGGCTGAAAGGGAATTGGAAGAAGAGGTGGTTCACTGTTTCACTATCCACTTCACAGATCGGACATGTATCAGTCTCAACGATCCCAGTAAGCTTCAGGCGATGTTTTGTTTTCAGACAGTTGTTGAACGCCAACCAGGCTATGAACCTGCTTCTAGGGATGGTTATCCTATTCCAAACGATGTGGTTCCAACCGACTCTAGAACCTTCTCCCCTGATGTTATTGTATACTTTTTGTGATGGAGTAGTTTGGGGTGTTCATCAACCTCATAAGCCTGTCCTTGACCTTGCACAGTTTCTAGACGACCCAACTGGATGTGATAGGGGGTTGAATAGGATCCTGTTGCCTCCTTTCATATAGACCTCGTGAATCCACTTTACCTAGAGAGACTCATGGAGGGTGCTGATGTGCTAGGCGATTTTACCCACCGCAGCTAAGTTCCAGGTCTCCAGATCTCTAATTCCCAGCCCCCCCTTCTTTCTTGGGCTTGCACACTTTCTCCCAGCTGATGTTCCCGGGGTTCTTGGATTCTGTGGAGCGAAACCAAAGGAAAGATCTGCATATTGCGTTCACCTGACGGAGGACCTTTGGGAAGGATGGCAGCTTGACACCAGTAATTAGTTATACTCATCCAAACGGAATTAACTAGCTGGAGACGTGCAGTGTAGGAGAGGTTTTTTGCATACCAGACTCTAATTCGGGCTATCATCTTGTCTATCAAATACTCACAGTCTGTGACTGAGAACCTTTTTGAAGTGAGGGGCATCCCAAGATATTTAACTGGAAGGCTCTCAAATTTGTAGTCTATGCTTTGCTCAGCCTGGTCTCTGAACTCATTAGTGACTCCTGCGAGGTATATACCTGATTTTGCACTGTTGGCTATGAGGCCGGAGCATGATGAGAAGTAGTCTATTGTCTTGATCATGATACTGATGGAATGAAAATCACCCTTACAGAACAACATAAGATCATCTATGAAAGCTAGGTGATTGAGCTTGAGTTTGCTGCATCTAGGGTGAAATTTAAACTCTGGGTCTTCGCCAGCCAAGTTGATGATTCTCGATAGGTATTCCATACCTATTACAAAAAGTAACGGAGACACTAGGTCTCCTTGTCTAACCCCTCGTTTTGCTTGGAAGGTGGATAGGGGGTTGCCATTGATAACCAAGGAATACTGAGTAGACTTGACACATGCCATAACTATCTTTGTGAAATTTCTCGGGAAATTGAGAGCAATTAGCATATCGTGGAGGAAATACCATTCAAGTGTGTCATAGGCTTTCCTGAGGTTGATCTTCATAAGACAGCTGGGGGAGCAGTTCTTCCAACCATAATGTTTGACTATATCCTAGCATAGGAGTATGTTGTGGAGGATGCTTCTTCCTTCGATAAAAGCTCCCTGCATCGGGCTTATAATGGATCCTAATACAAGTCGAAGCTTCCTGCAAATGAGTTTAGAGATATACTTATAAATAATATTGCAACAAGAGATTGGGCGATAGTCACCTGGTGTATTTGATGAGGCAACCTTTGGAATGAGGGTGATAGCTGTAGTGTTCCAAGATTTCAGGAGTGGGCCGTTTGCAAAAAAGCCTTGCACAGCTTTCACAACATCTGTACCAACAATCTCCCAAGCAGCCTTGTAAAAGCCATTGTTGAAACCATCTAAGCCTGGCGCTTTGTCTTCTGGGATGCTCCACATGGCATCTTTAATCTCATATGGGGTGAAGTTCAGATCAAGCAGATTTTGTTGGTCCTGATTGTGAACAGGGCCACTATGTATCACATTCATGTTGATTCTCACTCTGTCTTTCATATTGTCTCCGAGGAGGTCAAGGTAATACTTTTGGAAAGTCTCCTGTATTTCCCTTACATCGGTAATTGTGCGATCATGATGGTGAAGAACATTTATGGAGTTACATTTCCTACGATGCTGAAGAGAGTGGTGGAAGTATCGGGTGTTGTCATCTCCCATTGTGAGCCACTTTAGTTTGGCTTTCTGTCTGAGGCCTGCTTCCCATTCTTTCTTTACTCTCCTATAGGACTCTGTTTTCAAGCATTCAACATCAGCTAGGTGTTTATCCCCTGGGTGTAGGTGGAGATCATCCCGTGCTTCTTGGAGCTCAGTTTCAGCTTTGGCCAAGTCCCCTTTTTCTGTATTTTTGAATTTTTCTTTGCATGCCTTCTTAACCAATTCGAGCTTATGATCGAGGTGTTTTGAGTTCATAGATGAGCTAGTGTGCCAAGCTACGCAGATGGATTCGATGAACTCACTGTGTTTCCCCCAATGGTTGAGGAATTTAAAATATTTTGCTCGTTTGGGGGGCTCTAGGAATTGGACTAGCATTGGAGTGTGGTCAAAGTCTCTCTCTGGAAGGAAACAAACCTCGGTTGTGGGGTACGTGCTCTCCCAAGCTGTCTTTCCCATCACTCTACCAATCTTACTTTGCACACGGGCGTCTCCTCTCGGTTTGTTTGACCATCTGAAGAATCTCCTTGTTCTTTTCAAGTCGTGGATGTCACAGTTTGCCATGCAAGTTCTAAGAGGCTCCATTTCATGAAGGCGAGGCTTTTAAACCATCCTCTCATTAAGATTGGCTATGCAGTTGAAGTCCCACATGACAATCCAAAGCCCTGTCACAGTTACACCTATGTTCTCCAGCTCTGTAAGCATAATACCCCTCTCAATTCTATAGTTGCATCGTAGACAAAGGAGTAAGCAAACTTATCACCTGCAATAGGGTTGACGTTCAAATGGATGATTTGGCTACTAACGAACCATATGTCTACTGTCATTTCCTCAGCTTTCCAAGCTACTATGATCCTACCTCCCTTGTGTAGAGCTAGGTTGTGCGTGATACACCAAGACGGACAGATTCTTTGGTAAAGGGCGCCTATTCCTTGCCGCTTTACCATCATTTCCAGGAGGCTGAAAAGGCTTTTGTTGTGGTTAGCGATGAATCAAGCCACTTCATTTTGTTTATTGACCCTGTTTAACCCCCTGACATTCCATATGAGGATGTTATTCATGATCCTCGATGGGGTAAGCCCCCAGCACTTTGATGGCTAGGATCATGTCATGACTTCTTTCCGTGGACTAGTTTTCTATGACAACATCGGTGAGAATTGTGAAACAGTCGCATTATTAATGAGATTTCATTAGTCAGTTTTAGCGACTAATTTTTTTTTTTTAATATTTGTCCGTCACTTATTAAAATTTAATTAGTGATGGTAGAAATTTGAAAATTTTCTACGATGATTAGAAACTTGTTAATTCGTAACGTGGTTATGAATCATAACAAGTAACGTAAACTTTGGAGGTAAAAACTTAAAGTTGAGCACCTACCGATAACAGTTCGAGAAAATTTTAATTATTACCCGAGCATATTATTTAACCATGATGGGAGTAAATTAAATATTTCATACACATATACAAGTGATTTTTAAACATATAATACAAGTTCCATAACTTGTTACATGTACAACAATTTTTACCCAAACTTTAAACTATCTTAGATAAACCTTTCCTACACTATAATAGACCAAAATGAGACAAAAATCACCTCCAAAACAGCCCCAAACAACAGCCCCAATTGCTGTCCCAAACCCTCTTTATAGCCCTTTATACACTTACATACTCAAGCAAAACACTCTAACCAAAGTACCCTTTTGTTCTAACCTAGATTATGCATCATTACAAGCATGCAAGAGGCTAATATTTGAAGCAAAGACACTCTAATTTCTGAATAAGAATTCAGCCATAAATCCCCAACACATTGCTCCCAAGTTCATCCATGAACAACCACTAGCATCCTTCAAACTTTCAACTACTAAGACACCTTATTTTCTCATCAAATCTTCTTCAAAAACTCATCTTAAACTTCTGAAAATTTATGTTTATAAACTCAAATATTCTATAAAAATAATCTTCATTTCAAGAGCTTTCCATAGACACCAAACTTGAAGAAATCCACCAAGTATAGAGTAAGTTACGTTCATTTCCTTATTCTACTAGTTTTTGTAAAACTTGTTCATGTAGAATACTCTTACATGAATCTTTCTATAAACTAAGATCATTTTAATATGGATATTTTTTTGTATCTAAAACTAAGAAAATTATCACTTATAAAACCTCTATTAAAAAAAAATCGATTATAATGGAAAGTAAAATAAAAGAAAATGTTATTTTCACAATCTTATAAATTTTGTTACTTCAAGGATTTTAAGTAAAATTATGGGACTTGATTAAGTATGTTGCTCAACATAATAAGTACACTCCAAAGAAGTTAAATCATCACAAGTATAAGTTTAACAACTCCAACTAAGGAAAGTTAAGTGCATGCTAGAAATCCAAAATTTTTATTGATTGTTTTTGGATGGATGCAATATGTTTAGTTGAAGAGTTGGAGTTGAGACTTGAAGGGCAAGGACCCGAAGTTGGAACCACTTCTAAGAACGTATAGGAGCTTACGTGGGAGCTTACGGAATATTTATATAGGCTTGGAGTCGAGGTATGTCACATGGAGTGATTTTTAAAGGATTTAAAAACAAGTTGGGAAAGTTTTGTATAAACTTGTTTTTAAAAATAAAATTCCCAAAGAGAAGTTCTTAAATCTTGAAAAATGATATCAAAATGATAATTTTGAGTAAGAAAAGATTTATTACATGTATTGTTATTGTGGGCATCATGCATGTTAATTTTATGAATTGTTGTATGTTTAAAGGCATGATTTTACACTACTTTGTAAAAGTATTTGTGATGGAAATGGTTATATGGATTTGGAAAATATTTAAAATGAATTGAAAAAAAAAACAATTTCCAGTAGCTATATGTTAAAAAAAAATCTCTTGAATAATTTTGTTGAAATTTATTTGTTAAATCGATATTTTAAGGGATTTTAAGGTGTTAAATACTCTTATGATAAAACATGGTATTAGATTAATTCTTGATCATAAAAACTAATTATAAAATCATATTATAATGTCTCCAATAAGATTTGGCCAGAATATATTTAGTTTGGAATTTTTCATGATTTTTGAGTAATCGTTAAATTGTCTATCGGTAAATTGTTAAATAGTAAAATATAAAATAATTACCAAATGAAGGCATATGGACTTGAAATTTGTATCACATACTCATATTGATAGTAACTAAATTTGGTAAAATTTTGAGAAGATTTTGTTGACGTTTGAGGACCTTAATAGTTTTTACTTTGTTATTAATAATCGGTAAGTTAGAAAACGATAAAATACAAAATAAATACTAAATGGCGTCTTTTGGGCATTAAACTTTTATGAGACACTTATATAAACAGTAGATACATGTGGAAAAATTTATATCTATTTTCGTGACCATATATGGACTTAAATAAATTTTATTCGGTTTATTGGTAAAATAACAATGTTAATTATTAAAAATACCCCACACGATTTTAATGGTTATTTAAATGTTTATATTCCTTAAAATAGTTTCTAGAACATCTTAAAATTTTTATATTATTTTATTCGGACTTAAATAATTTTAAACCGATTTTATTTGATTTATCGATAAGATGTCTATATAAAAAGATAAAATATCATACATGACATTTATAAGTTTAAATGAGCTAATCACAATATTATATAACTTCTGGAACTTTGGTAAAATTTATTAAACTAATAATTAATTATTTACTAATTTATCAAATTCATAAATATTGTTTAATTATTTAAAGGCGTAATATTGTTAATTAAATTTGAGTAAAAATAGACCTATATCAAAAATTTCTAATTTTGTTAGTAACCTACTGTCTCATAGTATAAATAATTTTTACTTAGATGGTTTATAAATTTTGTGGATTTAAAACATCATTTAAATAACGATAAATATCTAAATTGTCGAAATAATCGTAAAATCATTATAAATTTGTAAACCAATTATAATCTAATGGGACAACCTTAAATTCATTTTAATTAAGTTATTATAATGACTTGATTAATGTGGGCCTTGTTGGAGAATTAATATGTATTTTGTAAATCAATTATCGATTTTTATTACCGGTAAAACTATCTCGTATTCAAGAAAATAGTGTTTTATAAAATCTCCTATGACAAAGATTTTATAGACTTATGAACTAAATTCTATTTGTTTTGAATGAAGTTCAAATCTCTTTTAAGTTATATTTACTTTGAGAAGGATTGAAATGAAACATTTTAATGGTTTCCTTGAAAAATCGTATAGAATTTTAATCATGTTTTTTTACGATGCATTTCCACACATGCTAGTGATGCCCCAATATAATACAAAGGTTATGTTTGATGATATGATTATGCTATGCATGTTTTACCCATGTGGGAAAGATTATGATTTGATTTTGCTATGTTGTAAAGAAAATATGTTTTGCTATGTTACAAATAAAAGATGTTTATCATAAGGAACAAATTAATATTTTTGATTTTTCAAATGGTATTGAAATTACAAGGTATATTATATACAAAAATATTTTAGCCTAAATGGCGGGTACATATGCCACAACAAATGTTGTGTGCATGATTAAACGACTCACCAATGCTGAGCGCGTATTGTTCACAATACCATTGTGTTACACTTGCCGAACATGTCGCGGACGGTAGACCGACTACCAAACGAGTCACAGGATGACTCACAGAGTACCCATGTAAAAAGTTATGATATGATTTTGAAATTGATTTGGATCCATTGAGATCTTATGGTTTATGATGAAATATGAGAACTTGGAATTATTACTATAAAACCATTGAATTAAGTTTGAATGATAATATGATTTATCAAATAAAAAAGCATCTTTCAAAATGAATTTACTCAAATCAAAAAGGTTTTAATAACTTGTTTGACAGACACTAGTGTGTTATACTCAGCCTTTTTGCTGATACTATGCTTTGTATGTTTTTCAATGGTTTTGGTTTTAGAGTAAACCCCTATGGCACCTCGATGAAGAATGGATATGCGAGCGGAAGATGAACCCGAGTTGGGGTATGACTCCCCTTTTGTTTAGGTCTCTTTATTGTATTTCAGAGACTATTAGTTGGGTTGTTTAGGTTTGGACTATTTTAAGGATGTATTTGAAATTTGGACTTATTTCGATTTGGTTGTAATTTTCCTATATTTTGGATAGTTAAGACTTCCGTCATATTGCTTTGGTTTGGTTCAAGTATTTTACTTGGATATTGGTTTAACCTCTAAGTAACCCCTTAATTGTGCTGGCAAAAGTAAGCTTTCGCTTGATTAATACTAAATTCCAATTAGTGTTTGCCTTCATAATTCGTGGCGGTTACACATTGTGAATGAGTTAGAGATTTGGAGTTGACCGCTATGTTCTTTGTGTTGGCCCTTCCAAACCTCTTTCCTGTGTTGCAATGAATCTTGTTGTTCACACCTAGGTTCTATCACTATGGTGCACTGGGAAGCTGGTGGTTGTAATACCATGGTTTCTCGCACCTCGCTATTGTCATTGTGGTTACTTTGTGTGTTTGAGTGATCCTTTTGTCATTGTGGTTACTTTCGTGGGCAGGGGAAGGCAGCTGCTGTCTCACATTGGCACCTTGAGCATGCATAGAATGGGTCTCAATTTTTGTATTCTTCAACTTATTCTGAAGGTATTTGCTTGCTGGAAGCTGCTGGGGTGGGGCAAAGGTGAAGCAGGTGGATTAAAATCAGCAGCTGAAGGTTCTTGAGAGTGTGCAACAGGTTTGTTAGTCGAAGGAACCTGTTGGATTCTATGTGGAGCTTGCCAGAAGCACTGTTGTTTCTTGCTGAGACTGGTCAAGAGGTGGTGGAACCTGAACAATGGACGCCCAGCTCAGCCTCGATGGCGGTGAGTGCTGAGAAGACCCTAAATCTTGCGGGTTAGGGTTTGTGCTCTCCAACTCTTCCTCAGCGGGCTGGTGCTTGTTGCTAGGAGATGATTGTTCACCGGCTTCCAGTGGTGGTTTAGCTAGCTTCGCCGCCTCCTTCCTCGGCCCCTAGCCCCGGCGGGTCCGCCCATTTGGGTGGGGAACCAGGAAATCGCAAGGGTTGAGAGGGGGAGGAGAGAAGTTTGCTCAAAAAACTATTATTATTATTATTATTATTATTATTATTATTATTATTGTTATTATTATTATTATTGTTATTATTATTATTATTAATAATTTTTATTTGTGAATGAAATCATCGTAAAACCAACACAAAACCATACAAACACCAAACGGGGAACAACCCTGACTCGAAAGGTGCATCAGTTTGAGATAAGAACCCAACTTTTAGGAAGGGTTGAACCAAATCACTCTTCATATGCAAGAGGGAGAGGGAAGAACCTAAAGAAAACAAAGGGAAAGATACACCCTAAACACGATCAAGAGTATCCTTGATCCAGCTATGCTGAGACATAACTTTAGGTTGAAGGGAGAGTATCCTCTAATTCACCTCAGATTGGACTCTATACATGATAGAATCTACAAAACTAACACAAAATTTTCAAATAGCATCATTTTGTGCCTTCCACACATGATAACAGAGACTGCATAAGCTTGTAAACAGTAGATTCCTTCGCACCTTCTCAATTCTCCATCGCTTAGTAGCAGAATTGAAAACCAAGGCAAATTGCAAATTAAGGAGGCAAAGCGTACTAAAACGACAATCAAAGAACAGGTGCTCCACTAGACTCAGTATACAAACCACAAAGAGGGCAAATATTCTCTGTAAGGACTCCCACCTGAATGACCCTATCCTTGGTTTTGAGCTTCCCGGATAGAGCCAACCAAGAAATGAATCAAGCCTTAGGAACAGAGAGTCTATTCTAAACAAAAGCATCGCATCACACAGCTCGCCCTGAACCAAGCAACAGTTTATAAACATCACCAATGTGATAATTAGGATTATAAACCAAAGGGTGTAGTTTGTCTTTCACTTTGCATAATTTCTTGAAAGACCAACTAGAAGTGATTGGGGGATCGAACAATATCCAAGATGCCCCTTTGGTGTAGACCCCATGAACCCAGCGGACCTAGAGCGACTCTTGAAGAGAGCTAACATGCCATGTCAGTTTCCCCACTGCAACGATATTCCAGGTTTCCAAGTGTCTGAGACCAAGCCCTCTTTGCTTTTTGGGTTTACAGATTTGATTCCAATTGATGTTGCCATGATTTGGGTTACTATGATCAGCAAACCAAAGAAACAATCTACAAATGAAATTTACCTTGTTAATAACAGCTTTAGGAAGGATGAATAGCTGGCACCAATAAGAAAATTCACTCATAAGAATGGAAGAGACCAGTTAAAGTCTTCCTACATAAGATAAGTTCTTAGAGTACCACAGCCTAATCCTAGCTGTCATTTTATCTACAAGTGTATTGCAATCTGCAGCAAAGATTTTCTTCGCAGTAATAGAGATCCCGAGGTATCTGAAAGAAAGGTTTCCATGCGGTAAGCACACATTAGAAGCAAAAACCTCTTTCACATGTTATGGTAAACCATTAATGTATACAACAGATTTATTAAGATTAGCTTGAAGACCAGAAGACTGAGAAAAGACATCAAATCATCTGTGAAGCATATATGGTTGAGTTTAAGCTTCCTACATCTGGGTGAAATTTGAAAGCGGCAACCTCACCTTGTAGAATAAGGAGGTGCGAGAGGTATTCCATCCTTATCACAAACAGTAAGGGAGAAAGAGGATCACCTTGTCAAAGCCCCCTCTTAAGATGAAAAATGTCGGATAAACTGCCATTCACAAGGAGTGAGTACTGCGTGGATGTAATACAAGCCATAACAATTCTGATAAACTGGTGGGCAAGATAAGAGCAAGTAGCATATCCTGAACAAAATCCTAGACCAAAGAGTCATAGGCTTTCCTCAAGTCCACCTTGATAAGAAAACTAGACGAGCAGTTCTTCCTTGTATAGTGTCGCACCAGATCCTGACAGAGAAGAATATTATGAGATATATTCCTCCCTCTGACAAAAGTATGGCAACAAGATATGGGTACACCAATGAGTAAAAACCGTTTCTATATATATACACAGACACAAATAGATGTAGGGTCAAATAACAAGGATTTTAAAATAAGAAGGATGTGAAGGATTTTATTTGATTTTTTTTGGTTACTATATATATACAAAAAATGAAACTATGTTATAAAAAAATGATACTAGGTCATAGTTACTTTTCTGTGTAACATAGATTTTTAAATTTTAGTGAAATCAAGGATGTAGAAT
>CM033451.1:9023318-9042143 GCA_019425755.1 Amaranthus cruentus | reverse complement strand
TATATATAGGATCAAATGAGAAGGGGTCTCAAAATCAGAAGGGTGAGAAGTAATCGGAAGCGTTCATTTTTTAGATGAATGGACAGATTTAATTTGTTAATTTTGTTAGTTGCACGCGGTTCAATATTGCTTTTTCATGTAATGTGAACCAGTTTCTGTAATACTGAACCGGTTCAATATATATCATTTCCTAAAGATACTATGTTCTTAGAAAAAGATACTATGTTAAGAATAAAGGTTACTGTGATTATGTATAGTTACTGTATTTTCTTAATCTTATACAAACCATAGTAACGTTTAAAATGAACATAGTAACCTTTAATCATAACATGGTATCATTTTCTAAAAATATAGTAACCTTTGATCATAACATAAAATGGAGAAGAGGATCGAAGAGAAAGATGGAGCAGTGATTGTGGATCGAAGAGAAAAATGGGCCTTCATTTGAGACCCTCTCAATGGATCCTCCCCTATATATATATATATATATATATATATATATATATATATATATATATATATATATATATATATATATATATATATATATATAGGATCAAATAAGAAGGACTTTAAAATGAGAAGGGTGGAAAGGATTTTCGTTTGATTTTTTTGGGTTACTATATATACAAAAAAGGATACTATATTATAAATTTAGAAAATTTTAAAAATTATTTCATAGTTACCTGTCTGTGTAACATAGTTACTTATACAATTATGTGTTTTTGGCTCAATCGTGACCATATATTTTTTTTATTTTAGTGAAATCATGGGTGTAGAGTCGTTCTTACCCTTCTCATTTTCAACCCCTTCTCAATGCATCCCTCCCCTATATATATATATATATATATATATATATATATATATATATATATATATATATAATATATATATATATATATATATATTTATATAGGAAGAAGTTCAGCTAGTAGCTTAAGTGTGAACCGTGTGAACCTTGTTACTTTTTAGCAAATAGGTGTTACTATTTTCTGGGAAATTTCATTGGTAGAAAAGTAACAGTTTTTGATGTAAAAGTAACACTTTCGAAAACTGTTTCGTTTCGGCCAAAACATGTTACTTTTCAGCCATAAAAATCAAGGAAAAAAATAGTAACACGATTTTGCCAAAAAATAACAAGGTTCGCACGGTTCACACTTAAGCACAGTTCGCACTGGAACTCGACCCTATATATATATATATATATATATATATATATATATATATATATATATATATATATATAGTATTCGCAAAGTCAAAAATATTAACTTTTTCCATATGATAAACATCTTTTATTTGCAACATAGAAAAATATACTTTATTTACAACATAGAAAAATATTACACCTTTTAATAATTAAACAAGTTTTATTAATTTGATACATTATTAAATAATTAATAATTCGCTTAATAAAATTTTACCAGAGTTCCAAAAGACATATAATACTTTTATTATCCCATTTAAACTCATAAATTTCAATGTATGATATTTTATTTTTTATATAGGCATTTTATCGATATAATTCTTTAAGTCCTAATTAAATAATTTAAAAAATTTATGATAAAAATTATTTATTTTTATTTTACCGTTTTCTAATATACCTATTATTAAGGTCTTTAAACGTCAATGAAAACTTAGCAAAATTTTACCAAATATAGTTACTGTCCATATAAGTATTTGCTTAAAATTTTAAGTCCATATTTCTTTATTTGGTAGTTATTTTATATTTCACTATAATTTACCGATAATCAATTTAACGAATACTCAAAAATCATGAAAAATTCCAAAATAAATATATTCTGGCCAAATATTGTTGGATATATTATAATATCGTTTTATTAATTAGTTTTGATGATCAAGAGCTTATCTCATACTCCCTCTGTTCCTTTATGTTTGTCCACTTTACCTGTTGCATGCATTTTTTAGCAAATTTTGAATCTTAATCTCTCAAAGTACACATCATAAAAATTTATAAAAATTATATATTAAAAAAATTTACGTCAAGATGAAACTAACGAGATCTCGCATGAATATGTTTTATCTTCAATATATACTTCAAAATTTTAATATAAAATTTTCTCTCTTAAAGTGGACAAACTTAAAGGGGGTAAACTAAAATGAACGGTACACGTGTTTTATAATAAGAATATTTAACACCTTACAATCCATTAAAATATTGATTTAACGAATAAATTTCAACAAAAATATTTAAGAGATTTTTTTAACATACAACTACTGGAAAGTACTTTTAAAATGCATTTCAAATATTTTCCAAGTCCATATAACCATTTTCATCACAAATACTTTTACAAAGTAATGTAAATCATACCTTTAAACATACAACAATTTATAAAATACACCTGCATGACGCCCACAATAATAATACCTCTAATAAATTATTCTATACTCAAAATTATCATTTTGATATCATTTTTCAAGATTTAAGAACTTCTCATTGGAAATTTTATTTTTTTTTAAAAACATGTTTATACTAAACTTTCCCAACTTATTCTTAAATCCTTTAAAAGTCACCCCACGTGACATATCTCGACTCCAATCCTATATAAGTATTTCGTAAACCCCTACGTAAGCTCCTATGCGTTCTCAGAAGCGGTTCCAACTTCGGGTCTTTGCCCTTCAAGTCTCAACTCTAACTCTCTAACTAAACATATTGCATTTATCCAAAAATTAATAACAACTTTGGGTTTCTAATATGCACAACTTTCCTTAGTTAGAGTTGTTAAATTAATTCTTATGATGATTTTGACATATTTGGAGTATACTTGTTATGTTGAGCAACATACTTAATCAAGTCCCATAATTTTACTTTAATCCTTTAAGTAACAATTTATAAGTTTTCGAAAATCCATTTTGTTTAGAATACCTTGTATGGATGAAGTATAATAAAATGAATAATGTTTTTATGAAGTTTTATGTTCATAAACTTCATATAGATAGTATTTTTGTAAGTGTTATTGTATGAGATTGAAAGCGTTTTTGTTGGAGATATGCCTGTGCAATGGGCCGAATCCCCATTGGGGCCCCTGATCCAACCCTTAATTAGAAGGGTTATATATGGGGGAGGGTTGAAAATGGTTGGGCTTAAAATTTAACTTATAAAAGGTAAAAGATAAGGGTTGAATAAGGGATTTAAAAAGCACAAAAACTTGTGTAAGACCATCTTATTCTAAGACCACAATTGGGCCGGCCCATTGTGCCTATTTCCCTCCAAAATTCCATTTTTTTGTTTTTTTTTTCATTTCCTGTGTATTTTTCAATTTGGACCTTAAACTATCAATTTTGACTTTAAAGATTTTAATTTCAACGTAAAATAGTACTTAAACATATCAATTAAAGTAAATTTCCATTCTATAAGTGATCAATTGTGGTGTTAAACTGATCTAATTCTACCTAAATTGAATTTGATACTTTTAAGGTCAAAATTGATCCCTTTGAGAGTAAAATTGAAAAATGTCCAGAAAATGAAAAAGAAGAGAGAAATCATGTAAGAAGCACGAATTGGGCCGACTCACTCTTGTCTTAATCTGAGACGGTCTCACCCAAGACCAGCTGTTTAAAAAGACTTGTAAATGAGCTTAATCCAAATTCATTTCCTTCTCTAAAAGACTCATATAAAACCCTAAAGCTAAAATATTTCACTTCAACTGGAGATAATCTGATACGAATTATATTCAACCATAACATCATCAACCCTAAAACTAAAAAAATCTGAAAATACTACCTTGAGATAATCATTTCAGGTGTATTTTCTCTCTTTACATTTCTAATTGTTATGTTAATCTTCCATTGTTATTGTAGAATATGAAACCTATTTTGCCGAGTTGTTGTGCTGATTTGATTATTGAGTCGATTAATTGATTTTGTTGCCAAAAATATAGCATTTAGAACACACCTGCGTGTCATTATTGATTGTTGTGGAATTCAAGTTGCCGATTAATTAAATAATTGTTGTTGGATGCTTATCTTAGAGCTGATGGAGAAGAGTAGGTGTGTTCAAAACCGGTGATAGAGGTCTTTTTTTTGGTGTCGCTAAAGCCTCTAATCAAACAAAATTTATAAACACCCTTAAATAAAACTACACAAGTGTAGTGGCAAGAAGGGGGTCGATCCACAGGGAGACAAGTTGCGAGACTTAGGGCATCTTTAAGTGTTGGGGGATCATGTAAGAAAGATTAGTAATGGGCTAGACTACAACTACAACTATGAAAGAAACATACAAAGAAACATCGGGGTAGGGTTTGCTCACTTGTGACGACTATCCTATGGTAGAGGTTTGGATTCCTTTGGTTTGATTAAAGAGAAGTGGAACACAATACAAAAAGTGATCCGATCCTGGATCGGGCTTGGGATCACCTCCAAAAATCTCATCCTTCTCACTCTCATGAGTAAAAACAAGAAAATCAGGCAACAAAAGTCCATTATCCGTCAATCCTCCCCTACTCTCATAGGTGGAGGGGAAAACTCCTAGTTGAAGGGGCGATTGCAAGGTTCAACTCTCGTTGATCCCTTGCACCCGACTCCATTTATTGAACAAGGGTTTAGGTTACGTCAGGATCCAACCCTCGTTGGTCTCCCAAATACAACCATGGCAACCCTCAAGCAATAAATGGAGCAACCCTTCTACTAAGTCTCCAATAATTCAAACCAATATCAACCAATATTCCACCATTATCAAGCCATCAACAAGGATTGAGCTAATCCCAACCCCTAACTAACTACTCACTACTCATTTTATTGCTTAAAGACATCATTATAGGTAATATGACAAGATATTGAACAACCAATAAATACAAGAATCCAAATATCAAAGCTAATGAGCAACAATGGTGAAAACTACAAACAAAGAATAAAAACAAAAGTAAACTATCAATAATAACTAAGAAGAAGTATTAGAATGTACCTACAAAAGATAGGAGCAAGTGGAGAACAAAAATAAAGAACCCAGAAAAATATTGAAGCTTAAACCTTCAACAATGGAGGTTGATGAAGGAGATAAGCCCCAACTAGCAATGACCCATTAGATTGAACAACTATAAAGCTAAAATAAACTTGGATTAAAGTATTTTTGTGATTTTCAATGTTGATTGTAGAAAATAAAATCTAGGGTTTCAAGAATAAAGATAAAGAAACAACTAAAAAGCATAAAATGTTCTTAAAAAATTTTTGTGATTTTCAATGTGATTGTAGCACATTATATTTCAATAGTCCCCTTGAATGCATTCTAATTATGAAAAAGAGTAAGATATTATATATTATATATATGTATATATATATATATATATATATATATATATATATATATATTATATATATATATATATATATATATATATATATATTGTATTATATATATATATATATATATATATATATATATATATATATATATATATATATATATATATATATTATATATAAGAACTGATTGACAGGTCTTCTTAGTAAGAACACTATTTTGCGCGCTGTTGGTCTATAAAGGAGACTTACCATGAAAGATTAGTTTGGCTAGAGTGTGTTGGTTTAAATCCGATTCTTTGGGACCATGAAGCTTTTAAAAGAATTGGGAATGTATGGGGAAGAACCATTAAAATTGAACAAACCTCAAATGGTCTAAATTGCCTCACCAGTGCACGAATCTTGGTACTCACTACTATGCAGCAGCGAATTGAAGCGACCGTGAGTGTGAAATCGGATAATATGGTGTGTGACGTATGGGTTAATGAAGTAATGGTGTGCAACAGTTGCAGCTCTGTGACTGAGCGTGCGTATTTGGAAGCAGAAAGTGTGACACAGGAACCAAGCAAAGTAAGAGAGTATGCAGTAGAGGAGGGGCACAATGTAATAATTGAGGAAAAGTGCTTATACAATGGTGTTGATGATGAAACGTTTGAGAATCATAATGTGAATGAACAACACTTACAGCATGATAGAGAGCAAGCTGATAAACTGATGCAACGGATTTTAAATGAAATGCACCAAGAGGAAGACAATGAGGGTAAAAATGATGAACATGGGGAAGCAGTGGAGGAGTTTGTGGGTGGCAGTGTGATGCATAGGGCTGTGCAGACAATTGTAACACAGGGGGTAGAAAATATTACTGAGGAGCATAGGGATGTATGTGATCATGTCATTCAACAACAAGACAATGAAAAACAAGGTGCAAAGGAGCAATCACTATCGAAACAGCCTGAAAACTTAGGGGATCAGGTTCTCGAACAACAAGTTATACAGTATGGATCATGTCTAGTTTTCAATAGCAGCAATCCACGATTTGACCCGATGCTCTCAATTGAGTGCTCACTGAACCCAGCTCAATTCATCAATCATGTTACTGTGAAGAGTGGATATGTGGGTAGCAGCTCAAAGAAGATGAAGGAGACAAAATCGAGACCAAGAGGTAGACCAAAACGTTTCGCTTGTTCACTCCCGGATCCTATCTTTGTTCCCTCCACGCCACCCATAAGCGGTGATGAAGCCATTGAAACATGGAATTTAGCAAAATCATTGGGTCTCAAAGCTACTAATGAAGGTGCAGTTATTTCAGAGCTCAGGAAATCCAAAAGGCTCTTGGCAATGGAGAAAAATAACCCAGTCATGGGTTAGACTGTAAGATATCTACTCTCTTATTTGGTGTTATTTATTTGTTTGTTGATATGAATCTCTTATGCTGGAATGTTAGAGGCCTTGGTAGAGGAGAAAAGTGTATTAGCATCAAAAATCTTATCTGTAAGAGGAAAATATCTTTTTTGGGGCTCGTGGAATCAAAACACAGAAATTCCTTTGATAGAAGAGTTAGGAGAATGTGGGGTGGTGACGGTTTCGATTGGTGTGAATGCCTTGCTTCCGACTCCAATAGTGGTGGGTTACTTTTGATTTGGGATTCTAGTCAATTTTGTGCAAACCAAAGATATATTGGAGATCGTTGGGTTATCCTAGAAGGGCAAGTGGTCAAAAAGTCTTTCGATTGTTGTGTTGGGATTATTTATGCTCCTAATGATAGCATTGGAAGATTGGGTATGTTTGTTGAACTAAAAAGACTTCTTCAAGGCATTAATAAACCTATTTTATTGTTGGGTGATTTTAATGAAGTGATGCATTCTTGGGAAAGAATCGGACAATTTAGAAACTTGTCTAGTATGCAGTACTTTGTGGAATGGAGTCAAGATCTACAACTAATTGACATTCCCCTTCAGGGGATAAACTATACTTGGAGTAGGGGAAACTCACATAGTAGGTTGGATAGAGCTTTGTGTAATAATGAGTGGTTCATTACTTTTCCAAATATGCGACTTGAGGGTCTAAAAAAATGCTTCTCAGACCACAATCCTTTATTCCTCTCCTTGGAGCAAACCGAAAACTGGGGACCCAAACCTTTTAGAAGCTTTGACTTTTGGCTCTCGAGTCCTGAGCTTAAGGAAGTAGTGTCTGATGAATGGCAGAATCTACCTAATATAAGTGTCTTCAATAAGTTGAAAGCTTTGAAAGGCCCTTTGAGAAATTGGAGTATGGAGAGATTTGGGAATATGGATAGTAATATACAAAAACTGGAGAATGCTATACATGACTTGCAAATTATTGGGGAAACAAGACCCCTAACTAGCATTGAGAGTGCAAGACTGAGAGCTACAAATAGCCATCTTCAAGCTTGGTTGATTCGACGTGAGAGGCTTTGGAGACAAAAGGCCCGTTCTTATGGCTTTTGCATGAAGGATCATAACACAAAGTACTTTCATACATATACCATGATTCGTAGAAAGAAGAATGAGATTACTCAATTGAAAATTGATGGTAGAATGGTGTGCGGTATGGTAAATCTCAAGAATGAAGTTAGTAAATATTTTGATAATAGATTCTCTCAAGCTAACTTACCGGAAATTGATTTTGATTTGGGAAACCATTCGAAATTAAGTAGTGACCAAGTCAGATCACTCGAGGTATTGCCTTCAAGGGAGGAGGTAAAGGCTGCAGCATGGGCCTGTGGGGTTGACAAAGCACCTGGCTATGATGGTTTCAATTTTAATTTTATTAGAGAAATGTGGGATATTATTGGGGAGGACATTTATAGCTTTGTGATTCGTTTCTTGGAGTGTGGTGAGGCGGCTAGTGCCATTAACATCACTTGGGTAACACTTATACCCAAAGTGGTGAATCCAAGCTCGATCGAGGATTTTAGGCCTATAAGTATGGTAGGAGCGCTTTATAAGATCATTTCAAAACTCCTCTCTACTAGGCTAAAGGAGGTCATTGCTCCCCTCATAGACGAGTCTCAGAGTGCGTTTGTTATGGAAAGACAAATTCTAGATGGAGTATTGGTGGCAAATGAAGCCATTGCATGGCTCAAAAAGAAAAAAATCCCAGGTGCACTACTTAAGCTTGATTTTCAAAAAGCTTATGATTCAGTGAGGTGGTCTTTCCTTAAACAGGTGATGGAAAAATTGGGTTTCGGTTGCAAATGGGTGAAATGGATTATGACTTGTATTAGCACGGCTTCATTATCAATCCTTCTCAATGGCTCACCCTTAAAACCAGTAAAGATGGAGAGAGGCCTAAGACAAGGGGATCCACTCTCCCCATATCTTTTTATCCTTGTGAGCGAGGCTTTAGTGTGCATGTTGAAAAAAGCGGAACAGCTAAACTTCATTGAAGGCGTGGGTATTGGCAAAGATAGGATTAATCTGAAACATCTGCAATTCGCAGATGACACTTTAATATTTGTTCCTAAGAATAACATGGTGGTCACAAACTATTTTCGTATTTTGGATGTCTTTTCTTTGATGTCAGGGCTCAGCTTGAATTACAGCAAATCAACTATTATTTCATGGAGCACATCCGATAGGGAGTGGGTGGAGGAAATTGCTACAAGGTATGGGTGTAATCATGATGAGTGCCCCATTACATATCTGGGTTTACCACTTGGTGCTTCTATGAAAAGAAACTCAGCTTGGCGACCTGTGATCACAAAGATCGAAAATAGGCTATCCTCTTGGAAGGCAAAACTCTTATCTAGAGCGGGTAGACTCACTCTCATCAAGAGTGTTTTGAATAGCCTCCCAATCTATTATATGAGTATGTTCTTAATGCCTAAATCAGTTGCACAACAAATAATCAAGCTCCAAAGGAAATTTTTCTGGGGTGTGTCAGCAAATGAGTCTATGCGAATGCCTGCTGTTAAATGGTCTAGTATTATACTTCCGAAATCTTTAGGTGGCTTGGGAGTGGGTAACATCTTACATAAGAACCTAATCTTGCTCTTCAAATGGTGGTGGAGGTTTACTGAAAATGATTGCTCTCTTTGGAAAAAGGTCCTAATCTCAATCTATAACATAAAAGGCTTAAAGGCTTCCACTGAGTCTTTTAGCCGAATAAAAAGTGGAACATGGGCACAATTGATGAAAAATGATGATGATACCAGGAGGATTAGAGATATTGTTGATGCAGGTACTATTGTGAAAGTGGGAAATGGTAATACTACCCGCTTCTGGCATGACAAATGGTGTTCTTTAGGACCGATGAAGATTGCTTTCCCTAGACTTTTCTCCATTTCTGAGCAATGTGATGCGTTGGTGAGTCAAATGGGTACATGGCATGACGGGGTGTGGGCTTGGCAATTCTTATGGAGACGTCGTCTGTTTGTGTGGGAAACCGTTGAGTTGGAGAGACTAATTGTCACTGCTGATCAATACATCTCAATTATGGATAGGGCAGATGGTGTTAGTTGGCACGGTCAAGAACGAGAGAAATACCCAATTCGTGAAATAGTGGATAGATTTTATGAACCGTATATTCCAATCCTCCCCAAACCCATTTCAAACTTTATTTGGAAGATAAAGGTTCCTCCTCGAGCCCAACTAGTTATTTGGCTCGCCAACCTAGAGAAATTAAAAACTGGTGATTTGTTGGTAAACAAGGGCTTAATCGACCCATCAAATGGTTTGTGTCCGTTATGCTTGAGTGAAATGGAGTCCAATTCTCACTTACTTTTTTCTTGCTCTTTTTCTTGGCGTATTTGGATGCAGGTCTTACAATGGTGGGGCATTTCTGGTGTTCTACAAAACCGATGCTCAGTTTTCTCTATGGCTTGGATGAGCTTCAGACCGAAAAAGTGCAAAGGAAATGTTTGGAAGCTTATCCTTGGGTGCATCATCTGGTCAATTTGGTACGAGAGGAACAAGATCAAGTTTGAGAATAAAGTATGGGATGCTGCACTATTCATACACACCTTGAAATTTCGCCTTCATATTTGGGCGAAAGAACTACTGGACATAGAGCTTCCCATGCTTTCTTTATCTCCCTCATTTGCTGATGTTTATTTATAGCTGTGTATGGAGCCTTGTTCTTCAGTGGATTTTCATCTGCTATGAAAGAAGAAAATCAGCATCTTGGATGGAAGAGAAGCTTGGAGTCATTATTTTTGGATTTTATGTTATGTTCTGATCTATTTTTTGTGGGGTTAGAGCCTTGTTTTGCTCTTATTTGCTTTTGGTAGTTTGTATTCTGTGAGCCCAGTTTTCTTTGTCTCTTTTTGGGCGTATGCTGTCGCTTTTTGTTTCTTGCTCTTATGTAGTTATGATGATGGCATGGAGTTATGCTGTCCGGATTTTTGGCGATCTAGGATGGAGTGTAAGGTGATAGATGTGACTTTGGAGGTGTTCTTTTGGTTTTTTGTTCTCCTATTGCATAGCCCACCCCTATGCGATGTTGTGGTGGCCTGGTTCTTGGCCCCCAATGCCAATGGCTTTTTCCCCTCGCGGGGTTTTTTATGCCGGCGGTGTTTGGGGCTTCAAAGCTCCAGCGTATCCAGTTATTCAGATATATATAATTCCAAATTTGCAAAAAAAAAATATATATGATGTATATATATATATATATATATATATATGTATATATATATATATATACATGTATATATATAATATATATATATTATATATATATATATATATATGTATATATATATATATATATATTTATATATATATATATATATATTATATATATATATATATATATATGTATATATATATATATATATATATTTATATATATCTAATAATATATTTATAATATATTTATATATTTTATAATATATATATATTATATATATATCTGCATATTTATTATATATATTATATATATATATATATTATATATATATACATATATATATATATATATATATATATATATATATATATTATATACATATATATATATATCATATATATATATATATATATAATATATATATACTATATATATATATATATATATATATATATATATATATATATATATATATATATATAATATATATATATATATATTATATATATATATATATATACATATATATATATATATATATATTATATACATATATATATATATATATATATATATATATATATATATATATATATATATATATATATATATATATATATATATATAAAAAAAGGTTCTAGAGAGAGAGGCGGTGGAGAATAATGGGCATATAGCCGTTATTCAACGGCACCTCTAAATCCGGCACCGGCAATCGGTTTTCTGATCACATGAGAGGAGGGCGGAGTAGCAGAGGGAGAGAAGGGCGAGGGAGAGGTGAAGCACCATCTATTTCGAACATTGTCACTCGCAGTTCCATTGGGATAGTGTTTGCGACGGAGCAGCTACAACAAGCCTCAATTGGGGTTTCTGGAATTGAAAGAGAAATTGAGAGGTCGCAAAAAGAAGTGGTTGTGGAAGAACACGCTGAGGGAATGTCGAAAGAAACTAGAGAAGAGAGCCCAGCCCAATTTGAAGAGATCTAGGACAGTAGACAGCAGCAGACGGTGCTTGATGCTTTGAAAGGGCAAATCTTCAAAATCCAAGCCCAGATTCAGGCCTTGAGCCAATTGGAAAATTCCAAATGCGGTGGGTCTGAAGAACAAGCAGAGGCTGAAATGAAGACCAACACTGCTGTAGAAGAGGATTTTCCTGAATTGGAAGGCAGCAAGCACAGAAGCCCCAAAGACATTCATTCCCCTATTCAACACCTGCTCACTCCGTGGAAAGATAAGGTATCGAATCCAACCCCTAAAACTGGGATGAACCTTAAATTTATACCACCTTTGATTGAAAATGGGCAACAAATTGTGCACATTGAGAATGTTGTGGACATGATTTCAACTTGGGAAAATGCTGTTGTGGTGTATGTTGTAGGAAGTAAAATTTCAATAGATGTCTTAAAGGGGTACATTCGAAAACACTGGTTGTCTGTGAGTATGCCTAGCATCCATGTCCATGAGGAGGGATATTTTATTGTGAAGTTTAACTCGGAGAATGAATGCAATGAAATTATGAATGGTGGACCTTACTTCCTTAATAGAGCCCCCATGATTGTTAAAAAATGGAATAGGAAGTTTGATTTTCAAGAGGAAATTCTAAGGGTCATTCCTGTTTGGGTTAGGTTGCCTAGTCTACCGCTTCACCTTTGGGGTCAAGAATCCCTTAGTAGAGTCGTTAGTGCGATTGGAGTCCCGATCTTAGCTGATGAATGCACTGCTAAGCAACTTAAAGTTTCATATGCAAGAGTTCTTGTGGAAGTGGATATTACAAAGGAGTTTGTGAACGAAGTTAGAATCCGTGATAATGTTGGCCATGAATTTAATCAAAAGGCTATACCAGAGTGGAAACCTTTCTTTTGCCGTAAGTGCAACAAGGTAGGACATGAATGCAAAGAAACCCATGAGACAACAAAGACCATGAAATTAAGCGAGGGAAATGAGGAGGATAATTTGAAGCATAATAAGAAGTTGTGGATCCCTGCGGCTTTAGCCAAATTTGTTCAAGGGGTTAGCTCGATGGAGGAACTAAAAAACAAGGTAAACAGAGAGGAAAGCGATGGAGGGCCTGTCAAAACCACAACCGGGCAGAACACAGACATGGACAGAACAGCCCCCATTGCTCACGGTACTGGGCAGCAGGCTTGTGAAAATGCAACTCTTGAAATCAGAGAAGAAGAGGGAGGAGATTGGACCCCTGTGACGCATAGGAAAGCTGCAAAAATGACCTCTAATAGGAGTAATAATAGTGAAGAGCAGACGGTTAGTGCTACTGACAAGGGAGTAGATAAAGAAGATAGGCACAATGCTCCTAGCATAACTCTTGAAAGGGACGGGAACCCTATAATTCCCTACGTCCAATGATTATAGCAGCTTGGAACGTGAGGGGCATGAATAGCCCCATAAAAGCAAAGGAAGTTAAAAACTTCCTTGCGGAGAATAATGTGAGTGTTGTTGGGTTGATGGACACTAAAATTAGGTCCTCTAATGCAAAAAAAATACAAAAGAAATTTGGCAACAACTGGAGGTGGGGTAATAATTACAATCACCACGAAAAAGGGCGACTCTGGGTTGGTTGGAGACAAGATAGGTGCAAACTTGAGGTGTGTGACACTCACCAACAATACATTGTCACCAAAATCACCCCCATAAATTCTAATGCAGATTTCTTAGTTGTTTTTGTCTATGGGCTTCATAATGTTAGATCGAGGAGAGATTTGTGGAAGGAGCTTGAGAGGATGGATGATAATTTACCATGCTTGTATATAGGGGATTTCAATGCCATCTTCAAGGAAGATCATCGGAAGAATGGTGCCCAAGTGTCCACTTATGAAACATATGACATGTTGCATTGGCTTGACACCAAGGAACTTCACCCCCTTAATGAGAAAGGGCATAATTACTCATGGTCGAATAGAGAAGAAGGGGTTGACCGCACTTTGACAAAAATTGATCATGCGATCGGGAATGTTCACTGGATGAATGAGTATAGTCATGCGAATGTCCATTATGCAAACCCCCAAACCTCAGATCACACCCCCCTCATTCTGAACCTCAGGAATCATGACCAAACCCAATCCAAACCATTCCGTTTCTTCAACTATCTTTGCAATCACCAGGATTTCCTCAAAACAGTTGAAGATGCATGGCAGATCAGGGTAAAGGGAGTGGGGTTACAAAGGCTTTGGTACAAAATGAGCAACGTTAAAAAAGCCTTGAAAAATCTCCATATCAAAGAATTCGCAGGGATTAACGAGAAAATTAAAGAGTGGGAGGAAAATCTGCACAACATCCAGGATAAACTACAAGTTGACCCCATGAACAACCAGCTCCACACTCAAGAAAAAGAAGCTACGGTGAATGTGAGGAAATGGAGGAATATTGAAGATAAGGCTCTTCTGCAGAAAGCGAGAATCAACTGGTTGAGAAATGGAGACGAAAATTCCGCTTATTTTCATGCTACCATTAAGGAGAGACGGGCCTCTAATACAATCTATGATCTTCAGGATAAAGAGGGCAACTGGCTCCACACTACCCAGGAGATACACACGGAAATAATCAAATTTTATCAAAACCTTCAAGGTTCTTCAACTCCTAACCTTGAGGTTATTGATAGAACGGTTATGAGAGATGGCCCACAGGTTGACAACCACAAAAGTCAACTGCTCATCCAAGATGTGAGTGATGAAGAAATCAAAGAGGCTTTGTTTGGGATAAATGACAACAAAGCTCCTGGCATCGACGGGTTCAATGCTTGCTTCTTCAAGAGGTCTTGGGATATCATCAAGGAGGATCTTCTGGGCGCCATCAAAGATTTCTTCTCTAAAAGCACGATCTTCCACCCTTTTAACTGCACATCTGTTACTCTTATCCCCAAAACCAGCAATGCTAGTAAAGTGGGAGATTTCAGGCCTATTGCCTGCTGCACTGTGATTTATAAGGTCATCTCCAGGATACTCGCAGCCAGGCTTCAGAAAGTGGTGGGAGAGGTCATTAATCATGCTCAGTCAGGGTTCATCCCAGGGAGACAAATGGCAGATAATATTTTACTTGCAGCTGAGCTCATAAAAGGGTATTCTAGAAAGAACAACAGTCCTAGATGTATGATCAAGATGGACCTCCGGAAAGCCTATGACTCGATTAGCTGGGTGTTCCTATTCTCGGTTATGGAAGAAATGGGTTTCCCGCCTCGGTTTGTTGAGTGGATTAGAGCCTGTGTTACCACTGTCTCCTTTTCCATCCTTGTCAATGGCCTCCCGCTCCATCCTTTTGAGGCAAAGAAAGGTCTTCGTCAAGGGGACCCGTTATCCCCCTACTTGTTTGCCATTGCTATGGAGTACTTGTCTAGACTTATGCACAAGCAGAGTGATACTTAGGATTTCCACTTCCACCCCAGATGTAGGAAAGTGAACATTACTCACCTCCTTTTTGCAGATGACTTTCTTATGTTCTGCAGGGCTGATATCCCCTCCGCTCAGGGTTTGATGCAAACTTTCAGACGGTTCTCCAAGGCCTCGGGGCTTGAGGCTAACACCAGCAAAAGTAATGTCTACTTATCAGGGGTAGATAACCATAGTAGAGATCGTCTGATTCAGTACCTTAACATGGATGAAGGTGTTTTCCCTTTCCGGTACCTCGGCGTCCCTCTGCACTCCAAAAAGCTGAACTCGAGAGATTGTAGGCCTCTGGTGGACAAGATTGCTGGTCGGATTGGGTTTTGGTCCTCTCGGCTGTTGTCTTATGCAGGTAGGATCCAGCTAGTTCGCAGTGTTATAGGAGGTATGCAAAATTTTTGGGCGCAGATCTTCTGTCTTCCGAAAAAGCTCATCAAAATGGTAGAGAATATCTGTAGGTCCTTCATTTGGACTGGGAAAGATGGTCTTTCTAGGAAAGCCGCTGTCTCTTGGAATCAAATGGTCTTACCGTTCTCAAAAGGGGGTTTGAATCTGAGGAATATGTACCTTTGGAACAAAGCTGCTATTCTAAAGCACCTGTGGAACCTCGCTCGTAAGAAGGAGAATCTTTGGGTAAAATGGGTTCATTGCTACTATATGAAAACGCATGAAATCCATGATGTGACTCCATCTATTCACGCCTCATGGACCTTCAAGAAGATCATTAAGCATAGAGAACTCGTGGAAAAGTATGGAGGGTGGGAGAACATTAAGAAGGGGGACACTTTCTCCATTGGAAGAGTGTATGACATTCTTATTGCGGAGGCTCCCAAGGTTGCATGGGGGAACATTATGATCAAGAACGTGGCAAGCCCTAGCGCCAGATTCATCACTTGGTTAGCTATTCAAAATAGGTTGGCCACAAAGGATAGAATTGCGAAATGGGTGGATCTAGCAGAAGACAGATGTGTTCTTTGCAACGGTACGACAGAATCAGTTTAGCACATTTTCTTTGAGTGTCCAAACGCCCAGGAGATCAGGTCCCACAGTTTTAGCTTCCTCTCCCGAAGGCTTGACGGGCCCAACTTCCAGGCTGAAATCCTCGAGATGAACAAAACCAACAATAAGAAGACGGACCGAGCAAAGCTGATCGCAGGAATTTGGACCGAAATGATTTACGCCATCTGGATGCAGCGGAACAGGAAAGTTTTTGACAACCACAGCATGACTAGGAAAGAGGTTGTAGATACTATAGTCTTTAGAATTGCAGGGAGAGTTAACAGTAGAATGGTAAATATGCTTGTAACTAGGTAGCTAGTTAGGGCTGCTGTTTTTTTTGGGCTCTCGCTCCCCCATTTTTGTCTGAGCGTGAGTATTTTTGGTTTGTCCGGCTGGAGTTCATTTCCTGCCCGACTTTTGTATATATGTTTCTCCTTGGTATATAATACAAATCATTTGGCAAATATATATATATATATATATATATATATATATATATATATATATATATATATATATATATATATATATATATATATATATATATATATATATATATATATATATATATATATATATATATATATATATCTATATATATATATATATATATATATATATTATATATATATATATCATATATATATATATATATATATATATATATATATATATATATATATATATATATATATATATATATATATATATATATATATATATATATATTATATATATATATATATATATATACATACATGTTGTTGTATATATATATATACATATTATATATATTATATATATATATATATCATTATTCATATATACTATATATAATATTATATTATATATATATATATATATATATATATATATATATAATATATATATATATAATATATATATATATATACTATAATATACTATATATAGTGATGGCACTGGTCCGCTGTTCGGTCCAACCGGCCCCAACCGCGAAACCGAATCGAACTGAACGCTCGCAGACTGTTCAACGTCCCAACCGCAAAACCGGAACTGCGAAAAAAATGCCGGAACGCGGGAACGCCGAAAAACCGCAAGAACGGACCAAAGAACTGTGGATCGGTTCATTCGTCCCAACGTTCACCCGCTTCCACCGGTTCGCGGAACTGCTCGAATCATGAACCCGGACCGGACCGTTCATCTCCAACGGCTCCAGGAACCTGACGAATCGACCTTTAACCGCATTTGCCTAACGGTCCAACGGTCTTTGGAACCGGTCAAACTAGCCGCTTTTGGTCAAAGTAGCGCTACAATTTTTCCTATAAATACCCATCACTTTCAACCATTCCAAATCACAACTCATCTCTTCTCCTACTCTCTCTACTTACTCTCTCTACTTAATTACTTAATTACGCAATTATTCTCTTAATTACATAATTAGTCTTCTAATTATTTCTTAATTAGTTCTTAATTATTTCTTAATTACATAAATATTATCATGTCTTCATTCTTGAAAAAAGCCGCTAAAAAAGTCACTAAAGTGGCAAAATCTTTGGGGGGTTCTTCTTCTAGCTCCAAAAGAAAGGCAACTTCAAAATTACATGAGTATGCGGAACATGTTGAAAGAGAAATAGAAATTGAAGATGAAGAAGAAACACAAGAAGAAGAAGCACAAAAACAAGAAGAAGAAGAAGAAGAAGAACCAACAACCCCTATCGAGATACTTAGATCTCGACAATCATCAACAAGATTAGTTGAAGAAGCACAACAACAACAAAGACAAGCTCGTGGTAAACGAGTCAATTTCCAAAGTATTGGTTAGTTTTCTAATTTTTATTCTTCAATTTAATTGAATTTTAAATTATTATTTATTTTAATAATGTTTTGATATTTATATTTAGATGAAAATGAACCAGTAAGACAACCTTTTCCGGCAATGCCACCTCCTAGTGGTAGAGCTATTTCACATGTTTGGTCGTATTTTTCAAAAGTACCAACCGACGACCCGGATGTTTTCTTATGCACTTGTCAAGTTTGTGAAAGTCAAGGAGTAAAGCCCTTAGTTTCTTACAATTTTACCAAAGGTAAATACTTTTTAAGTTTTTTTTCTACATGATATTTATATTTTGTACATCAAAAATGTTAAAATGTATTAAATATTCATTTATTGTGTTTTGTGAATACGTGTTAGGTGGTGGTACGGGATCCTTCAACAAACATTTGGCGAAAAAACATGGAATCACAAAAGAAACGCATGCAGCAAGCGGCAGCGGGACAACAAGCGGAAGCGGACAACAACAATGGGCAACGGACTTCCCCGGCGGACCCGGAGGTATGCCTTTTAGATATAATCGTAATGAAATGATCGATGAGTTTTCAAAATATGTTATTGGTGATGAATTGCCCTTTAACCACGGTGAAAGTCAAAGATACGAATATTTCAATAGGAAATGTTTACAACCGCAATTTAGAGCAATCCCTAGGAATACCCTTAAAAGACGAACCATTAAACTATATGAATCAAAAAGATATGAGTTAGTACAAATGTTTAAATCTTTTAATGGTAGAGTTAGCTTAACAACCGATATTTGGTCAGCTCCCCCACA
>CM033451.1:8963507-9023308 GCA_019425755.1 Amaranthus cruentus | reverse complement strand
TATTTAGTTCTGGGTTTATTTTTATGTATACTCATTGTTCTAATTTTGTGAGAAATATTCCATTCATCAATTTTCGTTCTGGGTTTATTTTATGAAGATCTGGGTTTATTTAGTTCTGGGTTTATTTACAGCAATTTTCGTGGTTATTTGCAAGTCTATGTATACTAGAACAATTTAGCACTAACTAAGAAGAACAGATCTGAGTTCTTTTTTGTTCGTTTATTTTATTGGTTGTGTGTAAGAAATTTAATTCTCTAAATTTAAAAATAATTTAGATCTGTATTGGTTGTGTGTATGAAATTTCGTTTGTGTATGAAGATTTGGGTTTGATGTTCTTGAAGATCTGGGTTTGAAGTCTTTTTTCAGAATTCGTTTTAGAATTCTGAAATTTTTTTTTTATTTTGAAAAAAGACTAAAGGGCTGCGGTTTTTTGACCTGTCCGCAGCCCTTTAGTCTTTTTTGGGCTGCGTATTTTGACCGCAGCCCTTAATTATTATTTTGGGCTGCTCCAATAATGGCTGGGGTCGAAATACGCAGCCCATAAGGGCTAAAAGACCGCAGCCCTTAAGGTTTTTTCCACTAGTGATTTAATATCCTTTTAAAAAAAAGTTTAGAATATTACAATTGAGAGAAAAACAAATATTGTTTTTTAAAATCATAATAAAAGCATAAATACACCATGATCATCAAAGTTAACAATAAGTAAAATAAAATGCGGCTAAATCCTTGATAGAGAAAATAATGTTGCGTCCTGGATCGAAACTTGAAGCTAAACCTTCCTGCAAAATACTGTCATCCATGATACGGATGACAGCCGTTTTAATCGAAATCAGCGCCTAACGCTAAGTACAAACTCCTCAACAATGTAATACTATGACAATCATAATATATTCACAAGATATGCAAAATACATTTCAAAACTTGTTTTAAGTTCATCAAATCTCGTTTCTCATTTTCAGTTCTCGAATACTTTCAACAATTTTTCACATTTGTCACATGAATGTAAATAAATATATATCTTTGCTACAGTCACCTACACTTGGTAACTATAAGGTTCATCCAATGGATCTACTTAATTAGATCCAACATCACAATTGCACAACACACATAATAATGACTTTCTGATATATGTAAAGGTCTGGCTAGAAGAGGAACATATTCCAAACTCTAATTGTGATGGGAGTCGTCGCTCCACCAATCTTTATGCTCGAGCTTCTACAGGATGAGACTCTCTTGGTACCCCTGTCTTACCCGACATTTCTACGTGCCGGGAAACACGGGCGCCAAATTACACGTCGGTCCGTGGTTCGACATTTGCTTACTATCAGAGTCATTCATCAAAGTACACATAAGTTCAAACAAGACTCCATATTATCTATTTCACATTGCTATAAGTGGACCCTAGTCTAGCCAAACTCCAAGTTAACATCCTCTTAAGGAAAAGTCAACATATTTGCTAATTCAACAATTAAGAGATTATCAATAAATAAAATTTCACCAATTTTAACAAGGTTCGAGAGGCTATATAAGTTCTCTACAAGACTATACAAATTTATAAAAGTAAAGGCAAATATTTCATAATATTTATCAAGGAATTTCCATCGATTAAACAAGTAAATTAATTAAAAATTCATAATAACCTATTAAAATATTCTAAAATTATATTAGAGGTCCAGAAGTTATATAAAGTGGGTTTTAGACCAGAAAGTTCAAGAAGAACGAGCCTATGCATTGTAACTAAATTGTCTGACCAATTTACCGATAAACCGACATAAAATTATTGATGTCCTCAAATGTCCACGAAAAATTGTGCGAGCATGCTCATAAAATCCTAATGTATATAGGAGTATCTTATAAAAAGTTCAAGTCTAAAGTAGTCCATTTAGTATTTATTTTATATTTTATTATTTTTGAATTTACCGTTTATTTTAAATTCACAAGGGTCCATATATGGTCATATAAAATCATCTAATACTCAAATTTCAAACCTACTTCCCACACAAGATTCTCATAAACATTATAGCTCTAAATAACTTTATTTAGTAATTATTTCATATTTTGGCATTCTATGTTTTATTAGTAAGAGTTGTAAAACACTTAATAAAAAATTATAGAAAAAGACCAAAAGTCTATATTCTGGTCCAAACTTGTAGAAAACATAATAAGACAATTTTATAAATTTTTTTATCCATTAAGATTATATTTAACCCCCCTATTATATATTAGAACATATTTTATTACTTAAAATTCCATAAATAACCATTTTAATGAAATAACTATAAGCAAATGAACTTAAATAATTTTCTTACTTTTATCTATTGTGGAGTTCATATAAAATACATTCCTAAAGTTACTAAAGTCACACAAAATTTATTCACAAGAAGAACTTCACAAAAATATCACAAAACACCGTTTTTACACATTTTTACTTAATAGAATTTCATAAAATTTAACTACATCCACATTAAATTGAAAATACACGTAATAAATATATATCCATCATTAATATCATATAAATGAGAAATTTTCAGATTTATATATTTTTCTTTTGTGACTTTAATTTAATACTGATTTCGTGTAATAATCGCAATACTTGAAAATTTATAATATAAACATATGAATAACATTTCTAACATTAATACATATAAAATATCATAAATTATCAATTTATAACATGCATATACTCAAACTTATAATAAACACCTAATTTTTACTTTGAACACAAAAATATTTTATTCTTACTTTAAGTGAACATGCAAGGTAAAATTTAATCAATCTAACATATTGTCATATCTTTCACATAATCAAGTAAATATAATATAAATGTCACATAGTAAGAAGATTAAGAAGTGTGTACGGTGAGCCACCAAGGATGCAGCAGAAATAATACGAAATAAGAACTCCAAAATAAGAGAAAAGAAGCTCCAATAATAATCTTCAAGGTTTCAAGAATAATAATCCAAGCTTCCAAAATAATAATACTAGAATATTACAAATGTTGATTATTTTGGCTTAGAAAATGATAATTCTCATCTCTAACTCCAATTATAAATTTCATATTCAACTTAAAATCCAAATCTCTTATCATTATAAGTCCCTTTTCGACATGTCCTACTAAAATGCTCATAACCTCTAGCTCTGAACTCCAAATCCAATGAATCAAGTGTCTACTTGCTCACAACTCCAAGACCCATATTTCTTAAGAACAAACTATAGTAACAAAATGAGTAGAAGGTTGTCAAAAATCCACAAAATAGAATGTGTTCGAAATTGGCTTACTCTTAGTTGTATAAAATGTTTGAGGTCAAAACATAATCTTTCATGCTCCAATTAATACACTTCTTAGGTCTAAAAAGTGAGGAATTTTATGCACAACACCACCATAAGGTTTATTTATACATTCATGAAGAGGAATATGGGTAAACACTTCAAATTGTATTCATGTATACAGCTAACCAAAAAGAACAACAAATAGTGAATGTTTGCTTGAAGATGAAGGACTTATAGAGCTTGTATATGTGCATGTAAGGTATCAATGAAAAGCTTAGGATGTGTACAATATTATGCTATAAAAATATGAGGCACGTATTAAGAGAATTTGGGAGAAAAAGAAAGATTTTTTGAATGCATATAAGCTTCCAGAAAATGTTGTGATGAAGGGGTAGAAAGATGGGGATGAATCTCTCATTTCTGGAGGGATATAAGGGCGTGCAAGGTACCTATAGAAAGCTTAGAGTGTTAGCAAAAAGTTCCAAGTGGTAGCACTCAATTATATAGGGTATAGTCTTTTCTTGAATTATACCACAAGCTACCTCTACACCTGACCTTTGTACAAATCTACACTCTTTAGAGTGTTAGGAAAAAGTTCCAAGCGTTAGGAAAGATGGGGATGAATCTCTCATTAGGGTATCTTTCAGACCCTGCAAATCTGTCTCTAAACCTGACCTTTGTACAAATTTACACTCTTTTCTTGAATTATACCACAAGCTACCTCAATCTAACAGTTTGTATCTTCAATAACATGCACGTGGAGGATATGGTCAAAGATGGGGTCAAAATACACTCATTTACTATTTTTAAATGATTTTAGAAGTAAGATAAAACTTTTGTGAAATTTTTGAAATACTTGTTTTTAGGAAATAGTATGCTTTTGTTTGAAAACAATATAAATCCATAACCAAAACTTGTTTTTGAATACCAAATAACTATAATATCATTACAAAAACCTTTTTTTTCTCATAATATATTGTAATTAGATATATATATTTTCTTTATATTCAAATATAACTAGTTTTATTAAATCACATAAAATAAGCTTTTGTTAACATAGTTTAGGAAATTATTTCCAAAAGCTAGAAAGTGTTTTCATAAGAAACCAAGTTAATATGTTTATCAAATCAACCAAGTTTAGAAGGAAATTAATGTTATTTTAGTAAATCAAATAAACTTTCATAAAACTATAAGTACAATGAAAATCTTTACTTTAGTATAATAATAATAACATTAAACAAACCAAGACTTTGTTTATTCAAATTTAAAGGTTTTATGAAAATTAAACTCTCATTACATTTGGCACTTAAGGATAATTAGATAAGTTAGTAGCACTAATCCATACTCAAGGTTATTTCAGTTAAGATTAAAAGAGGCTTTAAAACAGGGCTATTATTACTCTAGTGTGTTTATACTCGGCCTTTTTGCTGATACTATGCTTTGTATGTTTTTCCAATGGTTCTTTTTTTAGAGTAAACCCCTATGGCACCTCGACGGAGAATGGATATGCGAGCGGAAGATGAACCCGAGTTGGAGTATGACTCCCCTTTTGTTTAGATCTCTTTATTGTATTTAAGAGACTATTAGTTTGGTTATTTATGTTTGGACTATTTTAAGGATGCATTTGAACTTTGGACTTATTTCGATTTGGTTGTAATTTTCCTTTATTTTAGAAAGGTAAGACTTCTATTGTATTGCTTTGGTTTTGGTTTAAGTATTCTATTTGGACAATTGTTTAACCTTTAAGTAACCCATTAAATAATGCTGGCAAAAGTGAGCTTTTGCTTGATTAATACTAAATTTCAGTTAGTCTTTGCCTTCATAATTCGGGGCGGTTACAGTTCCTTTGTTTCGAGGTTGAAAATAATGAAGAATGAGATTCTTTAGCTTAGCCCAAATACGAATCGTTCCTAATTGACACTCCTATTGATACCATAGTAGTACAACATTGTCCATACTCATCACTGTCGCCTCAATTTGTTCCTTATAAGTCAATTGATAGAAATTTAAAGTATTTCTCCGCCTTCAGCAACCATCCGTCGGGCTTTTCCCAATAAAACATTGGTATGTCTAATCGTTTCATCTTCCATTGTTCTCTTAGGATGGGTCAAGGTCTCCTATTAGCTAAGTATGGTGGTCCAAACAGATTGGAGTTAATGTAATCATGTGGGAGAGTATGAAAAGGTGTCGGGTTGGGTTGAATGAGAGTAAGAATGGGATATTGTCGATATGTGATAGGTATTTTCAGGCAGTTTGAGGTCGGATGTGGTATTGCAATCAGAAGGGGTGAAAGAGGTTGATGATTTGGATTGGGTATGAGCAAGGTTATTAGAGTTGAATGGTGGCCTGAGTTCTGGGGGTCCGATTTGGGTGATTGTGACTTTCTTCGGTGATGAGGGTTGGGAATTTGATGTGTTTTTGGTTTGTGAATGAAGTGGATGTAGTGGGTCGTTAAGCTGCATATTTTAAAAGGTTTCTTGCATTAGATTCTGCCCGTGCATGAACATTGTTCCTAGTGAATCCTTGAGGTTCTCTTGGCTACTCATTAGCTTCTCCTCCATTCTATCCTCTAACGGAGATATTTCTGTTTGCATTTGAGTGGGTAACAATTCCTTCAAGGATTCAACGTCTTGTTTATTGGATTCAATTCTTTGTTGATTTGTTGAATTGCCCATGGATATATTTTTGCTCTGATACCAGTTGTTATGGTTTAAGTTTTCTGATAATAAGGTTAAGCTAGGCTAAAAGGGAAAGGAAGGGAAAAGGGTAAAAGGAGTAAAGAAGAACGACGGTAAAGAGAGAAATTATGCTAATTCGAGTTTAGCTACTCCTGATAAGTGATTTCATTCATAAGATACCATTACAATGCATTTACTCCAATTATTTGTAGAGCTAGTTGTAGCTTACAGCCACCAGCTAGGTCATTCTAGAAAATACTCAACAAGAGGCAAATGCATATACTGGACCCCACTAAAAAGCTTGTAAATAATTTGATTCTCTTTTGCCAAGTGGACAATGTCATCAGCTTCCTTCTACAAAATTTCCAACGGCTTGTGCTTCTCTTTACTCACTCCTCTTCTAAGTAGTATTCCCTTCTGTGGTATTGGGTGAATCACAGTTTATCCCTACACAAGTTTGAGTTTGAATTTTTTTCTAAGGAGAGGATGCAACAAGTTGAATGGAGCCTTGGAAATACAAGCACGCTAATCTCCATGATAATTAAGGTTGTTTAACATATGGATTTGGATTATTGTCTTAATTAGGATGAGAGCATTCATCCAATCATGCTAGATGAAAATGGGTAGCATTACTTCTAAATTAACATAATAAAATCTAAGTGACATGTCTAAATTGTACTACCTTTGTTCTGATGTGAGTGACATGGCTAAATTGTCCTAACCTATGATTCTTCTTTTGTGAGTGAAGCAAAGAGAGATTGTAGCAAGATTCAACTAAAATCTATGTGACTGAATTGAGAGTTAGAGGGAAAGAGTTTGAATGTGAGTGGATCAAATATGACCATATTGATGGATTAAACAAATACGGGTGCACTAAAGATTCTCGCATTCAATTATCTAGATTGGATTCTTGGATTCATTAACCTAATCCTTGGATCCAACTCAGTGTTGTAACCCACTAAAATACTTCTCCTGGTACTTTGTTAAATGTCAATCTATAAAATATTTTTTGCCTTTCTCGAGTCCAATTTATTGTAACCTTCTTTGTATATTTTTAAATTTGTCTCACATGTTTTGTCTTGGTTTTTGCTTTTTTATGTTTGCTTCTTTTATGTCATCATCTTTTTATTGTATCACCGACTTTTATCCCACTTTTTTTCCATGTTTGCCATTTTCATCAGACTGAAACTTGTTTAACGTAAATACAAGACAAATGGATTTTCGTTTTAATTAATTTAGTTTAATATAGGAAAATTTGCTCAAAATAATCCCAACTATCACCCGTTGGCCAAAAATAATCCCAACTATCAATTATTTTTTAATAATCCCAACTATTCTCATAATTTGTTAAAAACATACCCACGCCCTTGTTACCGGTTGGAACATGTAACTTTTTCACTTTTTTTTCTTTTCTTTTTTACTTAACTGTTCAAAATAACCGTTCTCCTTTATCTATTAATCAAAGAAGGCAGAAAAAGTGGAAAAGTTACATGTTGTAGCCTGTTAAAAAGGAGGTGGAGTCGATTCCTAGTTTTGGTGCTTGTATTGTTTTGTGGTTTTATGATATATTTTCATTTCTCCAAAAAAAAAAGAGATGGGCATGTTTTCAACAAATTATGAGAATAGTTGGGATTATTAAAAAATAATTGATAGTTGGGATTATTTTTGGCCAACGGGTGATAGTTGGGATTATTTTGAGCAAATTTTCCTTTAATATAAACGCAACACAAATCAATAATGTCAATCAAATAATTTCGTATTAGTTAAAAAGAGTTTCATTTCATTTTACTTAATGTAAGTTCAATATAAACACAAATATAAATTGTCAATCGATTAATCTCATTTTCATTCGAAAAATTTCTAAACTTTGTTTTTGGTTTTTTAAAAAAAATAAAAATGGGGTAATTGATCGAGACTTTACGTCCTTCAATAGTAATACCGCAAGTGCACGGTGTAGCGTAGTACGTCGGCAAGTACGGGTCAACTCCACAAGGAGTGAGGTGTATACCAAGATATTCTCAATCAATTAGTTAGTTCAACAACGTATATAGGGCTGTAAATTCGGTTACTCGGTCGGGATTTGGGTCGGGTTTTATCAGGTTCGGATATTCTCGGGTTTCGGTTTTTTCAGTTACTATAACCCTTTGATACGGGTCGGTTCAGTTACGGGTCTAATCGAATAAAGGTTTATATCGGGTTAACACCACATTGTGTCGGTTTCAGTTTCGGATCAGGTCAATTCGAGTCGGATTTATATCAGGTTAGTTGAATACAGTTCGGATCTAAATCGATTATACTGCAAGTCGAATCGAGTTCGGTTAGAATATGGGTCGAGTCATTTTTCTTTTAGGTTTGAGTCGGGTTATTTTGGTTTTCGGGTTGACTTCAGATCGATAATATCATTTTTAGAGTTGTGCATTCGGTTATTAGTCGGATTCAAGTCGGTTGAAATCCATATCAATTGAGTTTTCGTTCAATTGAACTTTCTATTGAAATCGTTTGCGATTGGAGCATTGCAAGTTGTAATAGGTTAATTAAGTTGTCAATTAACAATCAAATTTGGTTCGGTCAAAGTCAGAGTCGATAAGATTTGATGTGAGTCTACATTTATTGTTTAATTTGAGTTGAACTAAACTAATTCATTGATTCAAACTTATTATTAGTCAAACTAAATTTAATGTGACTAAATAAAACTTTTTCTTAGATGAACAAAACTTGATTTTGTTGAAGTAAACTTTTTTTAAATAACTAATTTGACTTGGCTGAATCAAATATTTGTTATTGCTACACTAAACTTATTTCAGGTAAATCAAACTTTTTTACTTGAACTAAACTTAGTTCAGCTAAATCAACTCTATTGAATAACATAAACATGATTCAACGAAAACAAATTTATTTTTAGCTACACAAAACTTAATTAAGCAAAATTTATATTATATTTTAGAATCATTAATTGATTCAACAATATCAAACTTATTTTAGCTAACCTGATATAATTAAATCAAACTCTTTTTAGTTAAACCAAGCATAATTAAGTTGAATCAAACTCATTTTTAGCTAATCTAAATTTGATTTAGTTGTATCAAGCATTAAATCTACTAATTTTTTTCATTAAATTATACTTGGTTTAGTGGAATTAAACTTAATTTTAGCTCAATAAAACTTGATTCAACTTAATCAAAATTATCTTTAGCTAAACAAAATTTCATTTAGCTAAATTAAATCTATTATTAGTCAAACTAAACTGGATTCAGCTGAATTAAACTTAATTTTTTGTTGAACTAATTTGATTCAACTAAATCAACCATTTGTTAAATTTAACTTGATTCAGCTGAATCAAACTTATTTTTAGCTAAATTATACTCAATTTAGCTTAATCAAACATATGTTTACCTAAAACAAAACTTGATTCAATTGTATAAACCTTATATTTAGCATTACTAGTATTATACTTGGTATTAGTACGTATTAGTATATATATAAGGGAAATTCTACATGGTAAGCACCAGGTTAAGGGAAACGCCTGTAATAACTAACCTTATTTTCTTTTCTACATGGTAATCACCAACTGTTTCAAAACTAGATGTCATAACTATATTGCACAAAAAACGTTTAAAAACGGTTAAGTATGGAAATGACCATTTTGCCCCTGTTTCATTTGATTAAAGTCAGCACCTCCTTTCTCTTTCAATTAAAGTATTCGTACTTCTCCATTAATGTTTTTCTTCGTCTTCAATCGTAGAGCTCAAACAAATTGTGGGTTCATCCAGATTAACCCATCAAAAATGAATACATTCAAGACTAAATATTCACAATTTTTATAATGAAGAAAGGCAACACCGCCATCAGAATGAACCCGAATGTTGAATCTTCAAAGTACCAATTCAAACTTCAACAACCTGTGAAGACAACAGGAACCCACAAATTATTTATACTAATGCTACATGAAAACATCCAATACTAGAGTACTATACCAACATAATTACACAATATAACTTCCCAAAATCACTGAAAATGACAGGCCAAATTACTGTTCTTTTCTTGTGATTCTTTCTACCTAATTTGTACCCAGATAATTAAAAGACCTAACTTTAAAATTGGGCTCATAAGTGACCACTATCCACAAACAAACCCCAAAATTTCAAAAATTGCAGAAATTAAACCCCTGAAAACCAAGAACCTCATCTTGAATTACAAAATAAAAATTGAAAATCCGCCATTGTTGGGTTTATTGAAATCTCATTTTCAGAATAAAGAAATCTCATTTTTAGAATGAAGAAATCCACAATTTTTGGTTCATCCAGATTAACCCTATAATGATTAGAATAAAAAAATGTCATTTTTACATAGAACCCTCTTCTATCATTAATGGGTTTATTGAAATCTTTTATTGTGAATATTTTAGTCTTAAATGTATTTATTTTTGATGGGTTAATCTGGATGAACCCACAATTAGTTTGAGCTCTACGGTTGAAGACAAAGAATAACAGTAATGAAGAAGCAAGAATACTTTGATTGAAAGAGAAAGGAGGTGCTGACTTTAATCAAATGAAATAGGGGCAAAATGGTCATTTCCATACTTAACGGTTTTTAAACGTTTTTTGTGCAATATAGTTATGACAGCTAGTTTTGAAATAGTTGGTGCTTACCATGTAGAAAAGAAAATAAGATTAATTATTACAGGCGTTTCCATTAACCTGGTGCTTAGAATTTCCCTATATATAAGTATAGTTTAAAAAGGTTCAAAAGACTATTTATGTAGGACTTTGATTTATTAAAAAAAATGAATTGGTATTCTTTATGAATAGGATTGACAAAACAAAATTACCCAACATAAATTAGCAATCTATAACCTAATATTACCTCACTAAATTTTTATTTTTTATATTCTGTATTATTGATAAATATTCGTATACATTAATCTATAATACCCATATTTTTTAATCTCAGTGCCAAAAGCAAATGAGGCCATATGACAGGATCAATGTCTAATATAATATTTTTAGACAACGAATATAACAAGACTATTTAGGATTAATAATAATAATAATAATAATAATAATAATAATAATAATAATAATAATAATAATAATAATAATAATAATAATAATAATAATATATATATATATATATATATATATATATATATATATATATATATATATATATATATATATATATATATATATATATATATATATATATATATATATATATATATATATATATATATATATATATATATATATATATATATATATATAATATATATATATATATATATATATATATATATATATATATATATATATATATATATATATATATATATATATATATATATAATGAATTATTGAATCGAGAAAACGAGTTTTGATCCTTTACAGATTGAAACTCCCCCCCAAAACGGTCTACATATTGTGCTATTCTTCATCTTCTTTAATGACTCATTATTGAATCGAGAAAACGAGTTTTGATCCTTTACAGATTGAAACTCTAATTTTCGATTCAGTTGTGTGTTGCTCAACCCAGCCTTCACTGGTTTGATTGGTTCTTGAGTCTGTATGAATTGCAAACTGCAATTTTAATGTTGAGGATATCTTATTCATTTTCTGGAACCCGGATTTCAAATGACGCAAACCCTAATTTTGACGGCTTGATTAGGGGTTTAGTACTTGAAATGGCATGTCTCTAGTCTGAAATTAGTGTATGAAATTTTAGATTTGTTTTTAAACTTTGGGATACTCAGTTCATAGTGGGGTGGTCCAAGCATTCAAGGGTTATGCAGGAATATACAACACGATCTGGATTGAGTTGCAATTGGTTCCTTATGTTCCTGATGGTGATATGGAGTTTTGAGCATGAACCTTGTCTCAAGGTATATCTGACAGTCAAGGATTCAATGGATTCTAAATTACTGGCTTGCAATGAAAGACCTGACAAAGGCCTAAGAAGATGGTGCAATTGTATTCGTCATTCGCAATGTTACGAACGACCTTGGCGTCGCTTTTGTAATAGGTTTCGTATAGGATTGATATCGGGTTGTATAGGCAAGATATCTTTTGTATAGGCTAGATAATAGCTATACCTTTTGAGGTGCCATTTCCATCGTAGCGGATGATGACGGGCTTGTTTTGGCCGTTTGGAGCTTCGGTTTGTTGTGGCGCCTACGTCTTTTCACCCTAGGATGTAAAGCTTTGACTTTTTTTTGGCATTTTATAAAATTTACTTTGCCAAAAAAAAAATAATAATAATAATATAAGTAATAATGTTGCTTAAGATCACTTTTTCATCTACTTTCAAATACTCTTGAATTCTTACAAACTTACGTACCATTATTGCCTAATTGCTTCAAGTTAAACAGTTACAAACCTTCTTCATTCCCACTATACCATTATTTCCACAATTTCCACTCCTTAAAAACCACCTCTCGAAAACATTCCAACACAATTGATTGACGGTTGCACATTTTTTCATTTTTACAATTTCCCTCCCTAAAAACCACCTTTCTAATAATATTCTAACTTAGTATTACACTCCTTGCTCACAGTCACAAAGAATAAAAATATAAATAGGTCGAGCCAATTGCAATTCGGGTCGATATTAAGGCAAGTCATTTACCAGTCCGATCAATGTCGGGTTCCAATTAATTTTGGATGGAATTCTATCGAGTACCTATTGGGTTAAAGACAGGTTCGAGTTATAACAGGTCGGGTGTAAATCGAGTTCAGTTAACTACATTGCCAGGTTAATATCGGGTACGGGTTGTGCTCAAGTCGGATGATGGTCAATTATGGGTCTTAAATAATCGGGTACATGTCAGGTTACAGGTCCACATCAAGTCGAGTTTCGGTCGATTAAGGTCACCACATCTCAAGTCAACTAAAAGGTCGGATACAGGTCGATTTCGGACGGTATTACGGGTCGGGTCTATTTTTTACAGCCCTAAACGTATATATAGATGTTTGTTAATGTAATTAACTAAAATTAGGAAATAAAGACTAAAGCCAAACAAAGTATAAAACAAGTAAATATGCTAATTAACCAAGAACATAAGATTAAAGGCAATACAAACACATCAAAAGGTAATATGATGAAGAAGAGGCAAAGGCTAGGCTTTCTCAACAAATTAATGTTTATTAATCTTCAACCTAAGGTCATGGATATGAGTTATGGGGAAGAACATATCTTAAATACTAATGTTTACTAATCTTCAAACAAGTAAATATCCTAATCTTCAAACTAGGATCGGTTGCAGAATCGGAATCAGGTAGGATCGGTCATGGGATCGGTGGAGTCGGGTAGGATCGTTCGGGATCGTGACTTATGGCAGATCCTAACGATCCCGCACGAATGGCTTAATTTTGGGCCTGACCTACAAAAACCTCCAAATTAACCTTAATTAGAAAATAACCATTAGGTTCTTCTCCTTCTCCGCCCCCCCAAAACCCTCAGGTCTCTCAACCGTCATTCACCATCTTCAGTTCGTTCCTGTTGGCGTTGCTTAATCTTCACCATCTTCACTTTGTTCCAGTAGGCAGCAGCAGAACGTTCTTCACCAACCTTCACCCGCAAGTCCGTTACTTCATTCGTCTTTTTTCTTATTTTTTCCGGTCATTTCATGTTGTTTAACCGTAATTTGATTTTGATTTGTTTTTTCTTTGTCTTTTCTTCTTCGGATTCTTGTCTCATTTTGTTCGAAATCTCACTTTGTGTATCTTTTCATGTTTGAATATTAATGTCATTTTCATGTTCTTCAATTATTGACTGTTCTCTTAGTATTCTGATTTTTGTTATCTCATTTTGTTTCGTATTTTGATTTTCAAATTTTTTTTGTTATTAAAATTCTTAGTTTTTTGTTTAGGTTCGGTTTATTCCAAATCTTGTTTTGTTTGTTGTTCGAAATTTGAATTTCATGTTCTTTTTTCTTTTTAATTTCTTTTGTTCATAATCTTATATTGTCATTTCATGAAGAAAATAAATTTAAATCGACATTAAATAAGTAAGGTGTATGACTTTTTAATGGTTTTTTACATTGAAAATGATCAAAAATAAACATGGTCATAATAAAATTGTTATTTCCGCAAATTTGTAAAATCGAGCGATCGTACGATTCGATCCAACGATCCGATCCCACCTAATGATTTCGATCCTACGTAGAATCCCGATCCTGACAACCTTGGGTAGGCTAAAGATGGGTGGCAAATAGGCGTGGTGGAGCAGTAGAGTATATATGAGAGGCAGAAGAAATGGGTAGGGCATCCAAAGTGTAATTATTTCTAACCGCCCAAATCGCTCGACCCGAGCCAATCCGTTCGACTTGGTTGAGCGAGAATCAGGTGCATATGTCAAATCTTTAAAAACAAAGCAGTCACCAAAAAAGGCTCAGCTCGACCTGTCCACTCTACCGATCGACATTCTGAAGCTACTGGAAGTGAACATTACTTTCGCTCGACCAGGTCGAGTGACCTTCAGGATGGTCCTGCTCAACTTCTATCTCTAATACAAATCTTTTGTATGCTCGAGCAAGCTTGGCTTGACCCAGTTTTGACCGAGTAGGCTTAGAATGGTCTACGTTAGCTCCTTTTGGCCTTGTTTCCTTGACTTGGGTCATCAAGGCTTTGGTTACTTGAGCTTTCAAAGTTAAGTGAATATTGTATGCTCCAAATGTACTTGGTTTGTGATCAGTTTTTGACAAAAATTACCTAAATACACAAAAACACCAAAATACCCAACCAAGTGTAAAATCCCAAATAAAACAAGCATAGTTATCCAAAATCCCAATACAATAGAGCCAAATAATAGGGATAAAATAGAATAAATTGCAACTAGCAATAATTTGTGCCCGATTTATGTTACTTGTCCTTTTTTCAAATCTTTAAAAATAAAATGAAATTATTCTTTGTTTTCTACTCCCTCCGAATCTTTTTAGTTGTCTCATTTCCTTATTTGGCAAATTCATATCAATTGTCCCATTTCCTTTTTTGTCTATCTTTTTTTTTTACCTAAATACCCTTACTTCACACACGTAATTACAAATATACCCCTCGTAAACCATATTAACCCAACCAAAGTAATTTAATCATCCTCATTAATATACTTAATGAATCCTTCCCTTTTTAAATAAACCCACCCCATATCCATCTCTGAAACCCTAACTCCCTCTCTCATCTCCCTCAACGTGATTCACTATTCTTCCTCTGTAATGACTCCCTTCATCTTCATCTTCATCCCTATTCTGAAACCCTAACTCCCTCTCTCATCTCCCTCAACGTGATTCACGTTCTTCATCTTCAATGACTCTCTTCATCTTCATCCCCATTCTGAAACCCTAACTCCATCTCTCATCTCCCTTCATCTGGGTTTGTTCTTTATATATCTGGCTTTTTCGAACATGGCGTCACCAAGATCTTGTCTTTCTTGGTTGTCTTCGTCCCAAGAAAGTGATCCTACGATTGGACCTCCTAACCCATGGTTCGACTTCTATAATCGCCTACCTCCATCTCCTACGAGTTCTATTGAAATAGATTCTAACGGGGGAAGAAATATAACTTCTGAAGATGAAGAAATTCAGGGAATGTTTAATTTACAATTACACCTATAAGATCTTTACAATGAGAACTTGTTCCCTTTTTCAGATGAAGAATCGATGGATGATGCTGATTTGGTTTTTGATTTTGATTTTCGAGGCCCATTTTCTCGTAGGGATACATCTTTCCTCTATGACTAATGATTATTTTGTTTATTTTGTTTTTATGGTATGCATGTTTATGTTGTTGTTTTGTGGATGTTGCACTATGATTTGTTTTTTTAGGGTAAATAGTTCATAAGCTACAAAACCCCTAGATCCATTTTTTTTGCCACCAATCTAGGGTTTTTAGTTCATAAGCCACCAAACTTAATGTTTGGGAGGCTATGTTCTAACCAAATTTAGGAGGCAAATACTATGGGATTTAGGTTATATGTGATGAGTGCTATTTGTGCTCTGAGATGATATTTTTTGATTTTGTTTTTGGAAGCCATCAACAAATTGTTGAATCTGACATTTCCATTCAAATGTTTACGGTTAAACAACTACATGATTAATTTTTTACATCATGTTTGGACCTAAACATTTAGCTAATAAAGTAACCAATAAGTGAGTATATAAAGTAACCCAAAAGTATACCCATGTATGTCCTTTTTACATGTTACTACTTGTTTCCTTTATTGCTGATGATTGCTTCATTTCATGTTGCTGGAATATTGGTTGTTGGAATACTGGTTTGCTAAGTTACTGTTGGTTCTGTTGTTGCTGGCATATTTGTTTGCTGAGTTGCTTCACTTGTTGCTGCTTTATGTGTTTTTGTTGGTTTTGTGGCTGTTGTTGGTTTTGTTGTTGGTGGCATATTTGTTTGTTGTGTTTCAAGTGTTTGCAGAGTTGCTTTGTTGTTGCTGTTGGTAAATGAAGTTGATACAAAAAAAGTTCATCTTTGATCCCCAAGTAAAATAAAATAACTTCAAATGTATTTTCATGCACCTTTGTGTCCAGATAACGTAATGCCTCATAAGTTATTTCCTTTTGTAGCCCCAAATAATCTGGAAGTCTCCCTTCCCTTGAAAGCTTTGATTTGTTCATGTGTGGAATGTGATAATCTATACCACCTAGGTTATTAATAACCTCAACCTTACATGCTTGTAGTGTGATCCATACATACTTCATTGCATTTGGATGTAGATTGTCAAATACTGTACTCACTGCCTTCACTAACTGTGTGAAGTTGTATGCTGATTTTTGATGTTGTAATGCTTGTATTGACCTAAAGAACCCTAAGTCAAGCACATTCATATCTGGTGAGTTTAGAGGTCGCTGCACTAAGTGGAAGATAAATCCATCAAGTGTTGTTGCGTCTCTAAACACAATATCATCATCTAAAATGTATGGCTTAGCGTTGTCCTGTTGAATGAATACTATTTTGCTTAAATGTGTTGGCCATTTACTTCTAATTGCTAGTAGTATCTTGTGCACAATCATATTTCTTGTGTGTATTTTAGTGATAGATTGTATTGGTTTGGTCTGTAGCTCTCCTATCTTCCTGTTTTTGGAAGTTCTTTGTGCTGGCACTTCCTGTGTAAATGGAAATATGCCTATCTTTCCATCAAAAATCATCTCAACTTCACTAGAAAAGATTGGTTTTGCAACGGCACACATAAACATGATCTTGGGGATAAATCTTTTAGATTGGATTTCTATATGTGGCTCTATTTCATCTGGAGTTAGATAAAATGTTTGTTGTGTCCTTGTACTGTAAAACAACTTTTCATCTATGTGCACTACATTTGACATGTCATTGAATGTAAAGTTGGTTGTTTGCTCATCTAAAATGCAACTAGTAAAACAGAAAATTAACTTGTCAAGTTTAATTTTGTCGTTAAGTAACGGTTTGATTGCGTTGGTGTGCTTTCGAATGTATTTTTTCCCTTTTCCATCTAGCAATTGTGCTTGAGCTAACTCCCATGGCCTTTGATATTGCTGCTAAACTTGTCTTCTTCGCTTTTTCAATTGACTTGAACTTATTTTCATCAAAGGGAATGGGTGGATTTGCTTTGTTGTCTTTCTTCTTGTTGTGCACAGTTATTGGAACTTGATTATCCTTCTTTTGATCCTGAATGTCTTTCCAAATCCTGCCTATTGTCTTCCTATGCACCTCGTACTTCTTCGCAATTTCATTGATGAACCCGTGTGTTGGCTTTCCTTTGTTGTTTAGTGACAATAACAGCTCATGCATTATTTGACTCCTATTAAAATTATCTAACTCTTTTTTGGATTTAACCATGACTATACTTAAAAACTTGGTTGGTGGAAATTAATTTTAGATTATGATTGCTTTATTTAATGCTCTCAATATATAGCTAATGTGTTTGTAATGTTTGTTGTGGGTATTTTTCAAAATTCTGGCGGTGAACTTATTTTTTACTTGGCGCCCATTTGAATTTTTGGGTTTGTAATGTTTGTTGTGGGTATTTTTTACTCTAAATGCATACCGTGTTTGTCTTTTTTATAAAATCTGAAATCAACGAAAGATTTAATATCCGCATGCGTATGTGGTAAGGAGGGTGCTCGTTTTCAGTTGCCGTTCAAAAAACGTTGAAGAATTCAAGGAAGAATTGAAGACGTATTTTATTTTATGCGTTTTGTGGTTTTTGAAATTTAACAGGTCTAATTTTTTGTAATTTAAATTATGAAGTTTAACAATTTGTAATTTAATAGATTTAATTTTTTGTAATTTAAATTATTTGTATGGAAATGTGAAACTCAATTTTCCCTCCAATATTTAATTCTATGTACTTTATTAAGCAATGGGAGTGAATCATTAACATTTAAATCCAATCACTTAAAAATACCCAACTGTCACCTTTTTAATGGACCCCACTCAACCCTTAATATCCGTGAAAACCCAAATGAGACATCTAAAAAGATTCGGAGAGAATATTATTTAACATTAAATTATTGATATTAATAATGTGATGCAGTATATTTTTAAGTAAAATGAGATGAAACAATTAATTGAATAAGTTGAAAGCGTTTATTATATACTCCATGTCTTTTTATCTATGCTTTGCTTGTTTGTATTGTATTATCAATTTACAGAACAAAAAAATGTGTTAAGAGGTCATTTATCGCCTCAAAACATAACAAAATTTTTATGAATACAACGTACCATTCGGAGATATAGGCACCTATTCAAGCTAAACCCAGAATTTGTATAATTATGTTAGTAGGACGTCCAACTTTTGCATTTTCGGTTAATTCCTTGCTATGCTCAGAGATTTACACGCTTCATATGTACCACCACACCAACCGCTACTAGAGCCAACGTGCCTGCTAAAATGGTTGAATGAGCTGATGTCCATCTACATTTTTGTACGACAACAGCACTAGTCTCGGGGCTTGCTTGCTCTGTAGGCTCCGGGAACTCCAAAAACAACCTTAAAACCTGTCAGAAATCGTTAATATTCCGAAATAAAGGATCAAACTTAACTGGCTAATAAAATCAAGCTCTGCACCAATTTATTAGTTCAGAAAACATGCGAGTCAAAGTCAAGATGTTAGACTTTATGTTGAAACAAATACAATACTAGGTCAGAAAATAGTGTTGAGTAATAGACATGGGAAAATTGATCCGATTCCTGACCGAGACAAACTAGATTGATACCCGTACGAAATCCAAAGTCATCCGACCTGAAACTGACTTGATCCGAAACTGACCCGACCCAAAAATGTTCCGATCAAAACTGATCGGACCCAAAGCATAGCATAAATCAATAGGTTAAGTATAAAATACAAACGGATTCTCCCTTCTCTCCAAATAAAGGAAATTTAATCCGTTCATTTCTCTCAATTTCCTTCTATCCAAAGTTCCAAACATAGCATAAATCAATAGGTTCACCTTTGCAGACTAAAACATACCAAAGTCCCTCCCACAGATGGGACAAATTAGAGGGCAATGAAGGGAGGGGTTGAGTAAAATAATTCGCTTCATTGGAAGAGCAAAGGGGGGTGATAAATCATAACCCTTGTTACTCCTACTAACTACCTATGGTCCCACCATTCTCCTCTTACCATCCCACCAAAACAACAATAGTTGTAAAGCAGTTAAGGATGGAATCATCATCATGCCCGTGAATTTCTCTCATCGAAACCTATGATCAGGGAAGGAAGGCGGCAACCCATACCAATAAAGAAGAATGCGGCTAAACAGTTAAGGATGGAATGAGACTATGAAACTAGTTGATTTTCACACACTAGGTAACTATTGCTGATGCAAGAAATAATCGCCGATTATCAAATAAAAATCTAGCTGGAAAACTTCATCAACCATATTTAAAAGATCCCAGACATTTCATTTGCGTTCTCCGTTCAGCAAAATCCCACTATCCCGCATGCTTCAATTCCCTTCAAGGCTTCAAGAACCACACGTAATATTGGGCTCTAGCCTCTATCTTCAGCCATGCATCTAGCTTCCATCACCCAGAATATCAATCAACTAGATAAAAAATTACAGACCTCAAGTCATAGATAAACATGCAGTAACAGTCGTGTTCGTGGTAACGGAGCGGCGATGCGGTAACAAGAGAGCTGTGGTTTTTGTAACGCCTAAATATAGGTCGAGTCATATCGGTTTGTTTGTTTTGAAAGCATTTACAATGCGACCGATGAATTGCGTTGGAGCCTTGTTTTTAACATTAAGCCTCAACTACACTGACTTTCTGCAGCATTACTCAATCCGCATCCCTTATATTTTTGCTCATATAATTACATACCATCCCACCTTACAAACAAGCTTTCTACGCTCACACCTCGATATTTCCCTATTCAAAATAAGTATAGGCGTATAGCCCAGTTGGACATTTGCTTAATTTTAACAGGAGGAGATGTGAGTTACAAAATAGATAATGTCTCTTCACTTTTGCAAATCAAATTTCAATTGGTTAACAGAAGTGCTATTATTCATCGTTTCACTCAATCTTGGCGAAAACTTCACAAAAAGTGGCTGTGGCCCCTCATAAGAACAAAGACACCAAGTGCAAGAAGAGAAGCAATAAATATCCTAAGATAATTCAAACCATGGAGATAACAATCCTCATTGACCTCATTTCTCAAGACTAAAAGTACTTAACAGGACACATGAAGATGCATGGTGAACTCCTACAGTCTACAATAGTCCTTGTCCGAGTTATTCCAATGTTTTTTTTTATTGAGTTTACTTTAAGCAAGCAACGATTAAAACCTCACCATAACTAACCAAGATCCTATAGATTTGTCATTGATGGTAAACATAGCAATGATGGAATTCAGAATTTAAAAATCAACCAAAAAAAGGGTCTCTTAGACAGTTAGATCCCTAACATAGCACTAGACATCAATATAGTTCTAGTAGTACAAATTCACAGTTAGGCGTAAAAGTCATTACTTCAAAATGAGAGGTTTAAAGCCCAGGATATGATATTAAAGGCAACACTAATGTTTGCAAAAATTCAGGCCAGCAAATTGAGAAAAGCAATACCTTTTGTCCAGATGATCTAGCATGAAATGCGGCACCAATGAGATCAGAATCACATGTAAGTAATATTTTATCACCTTCATCGTCTTCATACTACAATAAAGATTAAAGGGTAACTTGAGTTGAGAACTATACATATGTAGGTTCACGGAATAAAAACTATTCTACAAAAAGCTTACCTGTAATTGCACACGGTTGTTGTTGTCACTAGATCCAATTCTTCGCATAACAGAAGATACAAGATCATCCAAATTCTCAGTTGCTAAAGGGATTTCAAAAGAAGAGGAACATGTGTATCAATTTAAATTCCAAAAACACAAGAAAATAACTTTTAGTATTAGTATATAGAAGTTAAAACTTGACTCAATATTTGACCCGAAATCCAACCGAAAATTAGTAGGTCATAATCCGAAAAGTTCCATCGGTCACACAAAAATGAACCAACTCCAAAATACCAAAAAAAAAAACTAGGTCAAATCCAACTTTAACAAATATTATATTATATTTTATATATACATATATATATATATATATATATATATATATATATAGGAAGAAGTTCCAGTGAGAACCATCCTTATATGAGAACTGTGAGAACCAATCTGCCTTACAAAAAAAGTGTTACTTTTAACTAAAAAGGTGGTACTTTTAGGCAAAAAGATGTTACTGCTTTTTATGATACTATTAGGCAAAAAAAGTGTTACTTTACGAAAAAAAAATCTGAAAAAAACTTATAAAAAGGTGTTACCTTTTACATAAAAAGGTGTTACTTTTCGGAAAAAACGTGTTACTTTGCAATATGTTTGGTTTTTTGAAAAAAATAAATTTTTTTGATTTAACTCTTTTTTTGCTAAAAAGTACCATGTTTTTTTAACAACAAACGTAACATTTTTTCATCCAAAAGTAACACATTTTCTGTAAAAAAAAAGTAACATATTTTTATCAAGAGATTGGTTCTCACGGTTCTCATATAAGCTTGGTTCTCACTGGAACTTGACCCTATATATATATATATATATATATATATATATATATATATATATAGATATATATATATATACGGGTCTCATATAAGCTCGGTTTTCACTCTATACACCTGCTACAACCAATCGTCAGTTAAAAAATCACATTCCCAAATCATAGATACAGGACAAGTAACACAATAACCTGTATACACCTGCATACAATTATTTAAAAATAAAATGTATAAAAGTTTGCTTCTTGAAGTAAACTGCCACCAGATAATTGTGCGCAGCTGTGCCAAACATTATCTCCAAAAATTGGAATGGGAATTTTTCTAGTAAAGATATTGGCCAAACGCACATTTATATCCTAAGAGGAAAAAAATATCGAGCAGACATGATCAAAATAATGTAACCACCAACCACATCACAAATACAATCAAATAAAAATGTGAACAAACATTCACAAAAAATTCACCCAAAGTAAATTACTAGTTAATAAGTGTACAAGGATTGCATTTAGAGTTAATCTTGATTCAAGTTTCATGTTTACACATCAACCAAAGTGTACAAGGATTTGAAGCACTTAACATCAATACTTACCGAAATTAAATCGATGAACACGGCCTTTAGGGTGTTCGAATTTAAAGGAAAACGAATTTCCAAGACCAAGTGATGGATATCTTCCCATCTCTGTTCCATCAGAATTCATTAGCGCAGCTGACATTTCACTGTGAAAAAAATGCTGTAAATTAAAATCCCATAAAGCTTAAGGTATAATATATCATAATTCATACCTATGAGAATCAGAATCATCTAGTGGCTCCAATGCTGATTCCCAGAACTTTTGCATCATTGTGGTTGCCATCTCATTCATAACTCCAGAGTTACTCTCAACCTACCAAAGCCAAGAAAATAAGAATAAATTATGAAGGAAGAGTCCAATATTTTTTATTGTGCAGAACTCAAAATTTAAGCCACATAAATTTTGACATCTTCTGATATACATATCTGAACTAAATGCCCGTAATAACCCCAAAAGATCAAAGGTATGATCTCAAGAACAATTCCACACAAAGAGCCTAAAACAGAATTGTGATTGTGCAACAAGTAAACAACAATGAAGAACAAAGAGAACACAAACAAAACACACACCAAGATTTAAGTGGTTCACCCTTAATTGGGCTACTTCCACTATACTAGCCTAGATGTCTTTATTGCTTCTTCAAGGTTCTCCAATGGAGCAATACACAATGATGATGATCACAATTGAGGAAGAAGAGAATTAATGTAGAGAGTGATTAATTTGTAGAGAGAGATATAGGAAATGAAAGCATACTAAGATCTCTATGTGTTAGGCCCTATTTAAAGTTTATAGGGTCTTAACACTTACAATACATCCTAAGGCGATACAAGAAACCGGGAAAAACAGAACAAAATGTGAGCCAGCATACAAAGCCGAGTCGGCTGCCCAAAGGGGGGGGGGGGGGATAACCGACTAGGCTTTTTCTTGACCAAATATTGCATTTGTTCCTTTTGTTTCTTTTGCCTTGGGTCAGAATTACCATTTTGCCCTTATCATTAAACCCATCAATTAAACCCATGATTAAGGACTTTAAGTCACCCTAATCACCACAATATCTCATACATATATATAAATATATACATCAAGCATGTTCTAAAGATGATGCAAGATACAGCCTTTTACAAAGATACTTGTGTATACTTCCTCCGTATATTAATATTTACATAATTTGAACTCTTACGTATTCCAATGCTCAACTTTGACCGTAAATATCTTCAATTATCTAAGTTAAATTTAAAATAATTGATTGTATGGAGCTAGGTATCGGAACGAATTAAATACAATCTCACTTGAATGTATTGTTTTCCTAGGGATCAGTAACCATTTAAGGTCAAACCTTGTTTATAAGCAGTGTAAAAGTCAATATGGTGCAAACTTTAACATACAAATGTAATAAAAATTAGCCACCAAAAATTGAGTTTCATCACAACATAATAATCTCGATTTAGTTCCTTTCCAAATCCAACAATTAAATTGTAAAAGCTGCATTGATTGGTATTAAACTCGTTTCATCTAGCCTCAATAGCGATAATAAAAGAGAATAGATCATAATAAGTACCATGGAAATAGCAGCATGAGTCAGCTGTAAGACATCAACACAAGCAACAATGGATCCATCTGCAGAATAAAACAATCAGAGAAATTTAAATAGTAACTTCAAAAAAAAAACCAGAAGCGGTAAACTATTGATTAAATAGTACCTCCATCCAAAACAGGAAGGTGAAGAAATTTTCCATTATGCATTATATGCAAAGCTTCAAGCAGTGTTGAATCCACACTTGCACATTCAGGGTTGGGTGTCATCACCTTGGAGAAACAATTGCAAAATTAGGCCAAAACCAGAAAAGGAATGGACAAAATCCCTTCGTATATAAAGCATTCGATATAAAATTGAACTTCCAAACCTTTTCCACCAAAGTCAGCTCAGGTGATAGGTTCTGTGCCACAACCCGCATGAGTATATCCCTTGACCTGCAAAATAGAGAGAGTATGCCTTGAACATGACTAAACCCAAGATACATCAAATAGAATACAGAATCTAGGTCAAGGAATTGTACGTTAAGATCCCAAGAACTTTATTCCCATTTGTTATGATTACTGAATTAACACGAAGGTCCCTCATTTTCTTTGCAGCAATATAAACGGGATCTGATGGCGAAACTGTTGCTACCCTGAAAGACCCACAGTCATTTTTTATCACAAAATAAGCGATGCAAAAAACAATCGAGTGCAAATAATTTAGCTTACTTGGTGTTCTCCGTGATAATAGTCGACAAAGAAGGCTTGAACATCCTGTCCCTTAATGTCTCTATAAAAGCAGCAGGAGCTAAAAAAGAGAAACAAATATAATTTAAATCATCATCATCAAGATAAAGTAGAACTAATAATATACTTGGTGGTAAAAAAGCCAATAAAGCTTTAAAAAAAAAAGAAAAAGAAGGAACATGAAGAGACTTTTAGTTCCATAAAGAGCCAAAATGTCTCAACAAAAAATTCTTTTCTTAAACTCAAATTACAGCTACCTAAACATATTGGAGAAATGATGAGTGAGCAAACTGAGCATTGAGCAAGCCCTTTCACAATACCAAAAAGAAATATAAACAGAAAAAGAGAGAAAACCTATCCAACCAGCGAAATTATTTCCCATCTGACGCTCAACTCCCTCAACTGCAGCAGCAATAGCACTACCCTGCTCTGCGGCTTTCTCCATTCTTGATATGGCATCATATAAACATTTTGTGATGTCCAACAAAGCAATCACTTCACCATTTTCTACAACAGGAAGATGCCTGAATTTACCTGTCGAACAATTAGATAAAGGATCATAAAGTTTTTGACAGCATTTCGACAAAGCAGACAACCTACATTGTTAAAATGCAGGTAGATGATCATAATACAACTCCACTAGAAGAAAAGGAATGATTCTACCATGAATTTTGATCAATAAACAAGATCAGTTTAGCACTTCTCACTAGTACAGCTTTGTTTAAATGTTAAACACTTAATTGTGATTTAAAGTAGCAAATCATAAATTGTTTCCAAAATATATTTCCAGCTTTTAGAGAGTTTCTCTTCTGTGGGAAAAAATCTTCACTTCACTCCGATAAAACATAGCCACCAATATCTTGATACTGAAATTTTGCCTATTATAGGTGTAATCAGTGTAATCATTTCCATAACTGCAGAAAATTTAACCTATTATTGCTAGAAGAGCTGGTTCCTTAAGCGAGCGCCTAGGAGAGTCTTTTGTTCTTAGCCCCAGGAAACGCCTATTTGATGCGGGTATCCGCTAGGTATGTTTTCTCTTCTCTTATTTTTCTCTATAATGCCTAGGCTATAGGAGCCGGGCAAGGTACCTCTTAAACTTTTAAATTGTACATTCAAACAATCGTAACATGTATAATAGCAATACTTCCTCAATTAGTGACAAGCCTCTATTCAATTCCCAATGTTCCAATTTCCACTTCACTCAATTGATATTCAACTAAAGCCTCGAAAAAAACATAATTATTTACAAATTCTTGAGCTAACCTTGAACCATCTTCTGAAGGGCATCAATCGCTAATGTATCCGATGTCACAAATATGGGATTCCTTGTCATAATTTTGGATAGTGGAGTTTGTTCCGGCCTCAACACCTCTGCAATGACCCTAGTAGTAATATCCTACCCACCGCAAAAACCAATCAATTACTCAAACAAGCATCAAAAACATGATATTCTATCATCAATAAACAAATTAAAGCAACAAAAACCTTGTCAGTAACAATCCCAGATAACAAAGCATTAGAATCAGTCAACAAAACAGCATCAATACGACGAGCTGACATCCTACGACAAGCATCAGACACCGACGTTCCCTCTGGAATTGTCAGTGCCTTGGACAACCTTAACTTCTTCACCGTTCTCTCTCCTCCCACCACTTGTGACCTGCAAGGTCAGATTATTTCTTGTTTAAAATTTGAGTTCTATTGTTTAAAATTTTGTCAATGTGAGCTCTTCAAATGAAAATAAAGAAAAATTCTCATAATAAACAAAAACCAAGTCAAAATCAAAAAACTCATTTCATATCCAATACTTCAATTTCAAATTGTGTTAAATTTAAGAATTTACTCTAAACTTAACAAAATAAACTAAAGCCATATGACAATCAATATACCCCATTTCATTAAAGGAAATTCTTACAATAAAAATAAAGAAATTAATCTAAATAAACAAGAAAAATATAATCAAAAAATTCAATATGATTACAATACAAAACCTTCAAATTTACACATAATTTAAAAACGTGAAATAAAATTAGAGAAATTAAAACTTACGTCGGTGAAGTTGGCTTAAAAGATGAATTAATGGTGCCATTTTCAGCAGGTTGTACCGTTTTTTTCGCCCCAGATTGTCGTTTAAGGGTCGAACTATTTCTTCTTGAAGGTGGAGGTGGTACAACTTGAGAACTCATCCTTTATTACAACAGAATAAATCCCAACCAAATCAAAAATCAAATTGGGGCATAACTTCTAGGGTTCCAAGGTCAATTCTTTTTCCTTTTGATTGGGTTTTGAATTCAAAGGAAGAATGATCATAAATCAGAACTTGGGCATTGAAAGGGTCTCGTTTCTTATGTAATTAGATGGGTCCCTCTATGTATTCTGTAATTTTGTCTCTATTGTAATGAAACAAGTTTAAGAAACATTTTCTCTCTCCTAATTTGTACCAGGTGATTAATTTTTTTTTGTGGGTTTTTCTAATAGAGATTGAATTTCCCACCAAAAATTATTTTGGGGGATATAGAAAAATTCAACCTTTAGTGAATTTGTAGGGTTTTTTACTTTCTATTAAAAGTTTGGTTTGCATTTTCCAATGCAAGACATGGATTTATCAGCTTTTAGCGTTTTGGGTATTTTATGAAAGTGCCAAACTGCAGCTATCAATGTGTTTTTGTGTTGTTTAGTTAGTTTAACGTGGAGTTTAAGCAACCATTGATGATGGATGGGCTAAACATTGAGCCTGCAAATGTGGGAGAAAGGGTATGTTTATATGGACATGGGCCGGTGTTTGAAAATGGGTTTACTAATGCACAAATTGAGACCGTCAATAAATACCGGCCCAAAAGCTAAAAATAAAAAAAAAAATTGCCGGTCTCTTAGAAATTAAAGAAAAAAAATTGATTTTGAAATTAAAGGTATTAATTTTGACAATAAAGGTATCATTTTCAACTTAAAGTAAGTCAAACAGATCAACTAAAATAAAATTTGAAAAAATATATCTATACTTAATACTAAAACAGACACCACCTTTTGCCACATGTCGTGCTCTCAAAGAATTTTTTCCCGCCTAAAATACTACTCCATGTGCATCTACATTTGAAAACATAAATATTACCAATTAGCTCTGTTTTGGCCAAATGTAGTTATTATTAATTGTATTTATTTTGATGAATATTTAGTATACAGTTTTTTTTGTTAATTTAGTAATGTTGACTATGATGTATTTAATTATTACTATACAAATTTAGCTCTGCTTTGACAAAATGTGGTTATTATTATTTAATAGAATAATTTTCATTTGCTGTCATAATTAACCTCAATTAATTTTATTTTAAATATAACATATTTTTGTATTCATCTTATTTTAAATATTGAATATCTTCTATATCTTCTAATACTAAAACAGAGACCACTTAAGGACACGTGTCATGTTCTGATAAGTTTAGTTTTCACCTAATAACTAGAGTACTGAATACCCTATTACCTCAAATAGCCTTTAATATTTATATTATCTACTATAATAATCCCTACAATTAAGGAATTAATTACTACATTATTGACTTTTTATGTCTCATTAAACCAATTATCATATTTTTTGAAAATCATTGCAATTTGTGATGAAAGATTACTTCTATCTTTTTCTCATAAAAATTACCTATCTTTCTTCAATTCTCATATCTAAAAAATTAGGTATTTTATTTTTAATTATCTTTCTATAGATTTTTTGGGTTTTCCTAATTCGAACCAGAGAGAGAAGTAAAGCATGTAATCAATTTCGATGAATGGGTCATATCTCCTGTATGGCTGCATTAGACTATTTTCATCTTTTATTTTATTAAATATTAATTTTGATATCATATTTTTTCTATGCATGTGAATGATTTATTTATAAATTAAAATTTTAATTGCTTTTTATTGTTATTATTTTGATTGATTAAACTTGGATCTCTTTTTTTTTTTAATTTATTAAATTTAATTTCTTTATTCAAATTGAGAGGAAGTAAGTCGTGTTTAGAGATGAACAAAATCAACATAGAAGTAATTAAACTTGAGAAGGATTGCAATAACAATCGTGATATTGTTTCCTAATAACTAAAATACTGAAACGATATTACCTCAAATAGCCTTTAATATCTACATTATCTACTATAATAACACGTACAATTAAGGAATTAATTACTGCAGCTGACTTTCTATGTCTCATTAAACTATTTATCACATTTTTTGAAGATCATTGCAACCTGTGATAGAAGACTACCTTGTCTTTTTCTCATAAAAGTTTTTTATCTTTCTTCTATTCTCATATCTAAAAATATTGGGTTTTTTTATTTTTAATTATCTCTCTCTATATTTTTTTGGGTTTAGCTAATTCGAACCAAAGAGAGAAGTAAAGTATGTAACCAATCCCGATGAATGGGCCATATCTCTTGCATTTGTCTATTTTTATCTTTTATTTTCATAAATATTTTATTGCCTGATTTTTGATATCATATTTTTTCTATGCATGTGTGAATGATTCATTTATAAATTTGAATTTTAATTACTTTTTATTGTTATTATTTTGATTCATCAAACCTGGATCTCTTTTTTTTTCTAATTTAGCAAATTTTAATTTCTTTATTGAAATTAAGGGGAAGTACGACGTGTTTAGAGATGAACGAAATCTATAGAGGAGTAATTAAACTTGAGAAGGATTGACAATAAAATCGTGATATTGATTCCTAATACTAAAATCTAAAATTTTATTTACCTGATAGGAAAATAATGAACAAGATATAAAATAGAATTCAATTATTTGATTATTACCTAACATAAATTTTAAATTTTTACCAATATGTATTAATGCATGATCAATCATATATAGTAGTTTTACAGGTCAAAAGTAAGCAATAACTAAAGATTTTAATATGTGATGATTATGATAATATTTATACTTTTACATACAAATTGTATACAAAAAAGTGGTAGCTTTATATATCGTTTAACTTTATTTTCCGTCTTAATGTATATTATGGTACACAAACCTATATTTTAAATTGCGTATCAATATTATTTTTTTTATTCAGCTATTTTTTATATTTTGTATTTATTTATGTAAAAGAATATGTTAAATATGATAAAATATTAAATAATCTGTGCTAAGCACGAGCAATCACCTAGTTACATCTAAAAGATTAACATTTAACCCATCTGCACCTTAATTTATTCTACAAAGGGTTAACTTTTGATGTCTATTAGGAAAGAAAGAACTTTCAAGTTACCACCACCCATTATCAAAGGTTGCAGTTTCAAATAAAAAATAAAAAATTATATACTTATTTTAGTCATTAAATTTTATAAATTGTATTGAATGTCCACTTGAATATATTTCATCTATCTTTTTCATATCTCTCTCTCAGACTTTCTTTTTCTCGCTTTGTTTTCTATTCCTATGTCTTTGTTTTCTCTTCTCCTCTTTGATTTCTGTGTGAAAATGAGTGGTTGTTGTTCTTCAATCGCGCTCAAAGTTGTAGTTCAACTGAAATTTGTTGTTTTCACAAAGAGGAGGCAAAACATCGTACTATTTTGAGGGATCCTAACATAGGGAAGAAGTTGTACGATTTTTTTTTTTGGCGTGTAACTGAAGTTCACATTAATAACTATTTGTCTTTTTTTTTGTTTTGATGTAGGAAATGTCTGATAATACAGAGGCTTTGATGTATTGACAATGTATTCACAATGACAATCACTGAAGTAATGAAAGTGAATGTCTTTTGGTGCAAGTCTATTACGTCATTTCAAGTCTAATATTATAAATTGTTTAGATATTAATTGTTTTGAGACTAATTCAAAAATGATAAAAACCCTATAAATTCAAACATGCATATGTAATAAACTTATAATCGACCAGAAATTGAGGAAAAGCTAATTTCTAGCAACATCGAAGCTTTAAACCAACATTACAATGGATAATTTAACAATTAAAAAGAAACACTTACTTGTGCACATAAAAATGTGCTGGCAAAAGAAAAGCACAAATCATGTTAGATGAACATTGCAAGAGATCTTCAAGTCCTGAAAACGCCATTGAAGAGAGCGGGAATTTGATTGCAAGAAAATGGGTTGAAGAGTACAATATATTGCATGAGAAAGGTTAAAGTTAGATGCATTAACATTCACTATTTTGAAATAAGGAGTAAATGATATAGCAATAACTAGTTAACTGAAAAAAATAAGTGTTTTCTCGCGGTTGCTAGTCATTTAGCCCTTTCTTTGCAAATAGGCATAAAAGATTAGCCTTTTGTAGAATAAATTAATAATTGACCCTATAATTGAAAAAGGATTAAAGATTACCCTTTTGGATGCAATTTTTCCTAAAAAGATTTCAATTTTAACCTACAACTGATCAATTTTGACGTTAAATTGATCAATGTCTACTTAAATATGATTCTATTTTTTCACAATTTCAGAATAAGGGTAATAAAATGAATATTATTCTATCATTTTATGGATGAATTTCAAACAAAAAATGAAGGTCAATGCCACTATCAATAATAGTGTTAAAACATTGACAATACAAGTATTCTTATTCAATGCAATATGATGATTCTAATGGAACATAAGAGTACATGTACTCTTTAATCGTCGATCAATAATATTGATATTTCTCTTCCCTCAACAGTTTTGTTCATAATGGACTTGAAAACAAAGTTGTAAGTGTAGTGTTTGCTTGTCGTTGATGCGAAGGCGGAGGAAGTGCTAATCTCAAGTTATGTTTACCAAAAGATTCCTTGAATGCTCTTGCAAATGATCAAGAGTTCAAGGCTGCTTTCTTATAAAAAAAAATTCAATTTTGATTTAAAAAGGATCAATTCAGTCCTTAAAGTGATCAATTTAAGAATTAATTTTGACATCAAAGGTATCAACTATAACCTTAAATATATCAAGTATTGAACGCGTATTGAGGAAAACTATATTTAGGCCGATTGGGCTATCCGTCTCAAAATGATATCGTCGTTCCCAAAAGCGGTTATTACTAATGACTATTTAATAGGCTCAATATTGTCATGATTGTATCCTTATAGTTATAACAACTACATGGGTCATGGAATCATGTTCATGGATTTGCAAATTTCATCAATGTGTTTCCTCAAAGAATTTGTGCTAGCTTAAGAGTAACATTATTAATCCACTTGAGAATCGAATTTTGAAAAATAAGTATCACTTTAAAACACTTTTTACCTTTAAAGAGAGAAAGTAGTGAGAAGGGCTCCTAAACCTTGCGATTTTATTTTGCGTGTTGAGGTTTTTGTTCAAGCTGGGTGTAACACTCGAGATTTTTAATGACGTAACTATTTAATATTTTTAATAGCTTTTGGGGATTTTATAATTATATTAAATTATTTTTGATTTATTTTTAATAAATTTCTTCCATATACGAATTTTAATGTTAACACATTTATATTAAAAATATAGTTACGATTTCTAAAATAAAGGGGTTCGAATTATAATTATTATTTTATTAAAATGTATGAGCACACGTAGGTGAGTTTCTTAGTTCGGCTTTACATGGAGGTTAATCTAGAAAAAAAATATAAATGAATAAATAAGTAAATAAAATATAAAAAAGGATGAGTAGGGTTTTGAGAGGGCATTACTCCTTCCCTTGTTCAAACACACGCCTCCTTCCTTCTACTCACCCCTTCTCTTCTCTCCTCCCTCCCTCACCACCTACACACCACCCCTGCACCACCAAGTCATAGTTTTTTTCCGACAACAACCACCGACAGCCACAGCACCCCGAGCACCAGCAGCAGTGGCTGCTTTGTTCTCTTCCTCCCCTAGTGGCAGTGTTAAGTCCCCCAGGCAGCAGCAGCCACTTTTGTGGCGATTTTCTCGGCAACAGCAACCCAACACCACCGTTTCCTCAGGGGTGCATGTGTGTAACAACACCACCATACCAACTCCTTCATCTTCACACTTTTCTTGTTTCATCTTAGTTAGCTCTCTTTTTCATTCTCTAATTAATTCTCTAGTTCTAATCGGGATTTTATTAAGTTTATGAGTTTGGTGTTTGTTTTGTGTTACTTTCATGGAATCTTTTTGTGGATAAGAGTTTGATTGATGAATTGAACATATTATGACTTAGGATTTGAAGTGTGATGTGAAATCATGGGTTGTGTATTGTTTTTTGTATTAGTTACTTTGAATCCTAGTATGGGTAGAAATTAAATATGTTATCTTTGAACACAAAATGACTAGGGTTTGGATTTAGAGATGAAATTACTAATAATGTGTGTTTTATGCTATATTTTGGTGATGATTGATCAAATAACTTTAAGTTGTTTTAAGACTTGGTCGATTGGTTATTGTTGTGATAATTAGTAATGGTGATGATGTTAGTGAACTATGAAAGTGATTTTGGTTGTTAAATTGAGAATAATAGTTACTAATTGTTGGGGTTTGATTGTTGTGAATCACAAATACCCTTATTAGGTTGTTATTGAAGTTATAGATACATGATATAACTAAGTCATGAGCATAATGTGAACATATTGTTGAGAGTTTGTAAAGTTATTTGTCATGATGTTTGAATACAGTTCTTTCTAGTTTTGGAGGATGTAACAAATAATATTGCGATTCGATAACTCTAAAATGTGCCTTATCGTTATATAAGTGTTATATTTAAATATTAAGGATCGATGTGATTAGTTCTTTTTGGGTAACGGGAATCAATATACTCAAAATTAGTTTATGAAAAGGAACGATTCTCATTTACATTTACTTTTAAATTGATGAAAAGACCTATGCTGTGTTGAGTTAATGAGTTTGACTTGTATTGAATGAGTTATGTGCGTGCTAGAGTAATCGAAACCTTATATTGAATGGGTGATAGTGGTTACTTTGGTATTTAGTTGGTATAACAAAGTAGTTAAGGGGACTTATTAGTTCTATTCCTTACTATATAGGTGTCCCGTTTCATAAAAGGAAGGTAAAACCTTAGTTGGGTGACTTTTATGATTTTTCGTCGTGCGGTGACGCTTACAGGTACGCATACGCAGTAATTAACCCTTTCATGCATCTTGTATTGTACATTTATCAATATTGAAATTTTTTAAAACATATGTTTTACACTATCTATGAATTATCGTCGAATGAAATATCGAAGCTATTGATTATATTATTTTCAAGTTTACCGATAGAGAACGGTTCTAGTATGCTAAATGCTGATGATGATTTAGAATGAGAATGATTCTCCTATTAATGAAATTTGATTATTGTTAGTTGGAATAATGAATGTGTTCCTTATTGATAGGATAGGTTATTGCTATTTTGAATGGGAACGATTCGATTCCCTTATTATTGAGATTGGTTATTATTTGCTTAGAAGGGAGTGATTCCCTTACTAATGATATTATTTATTCTTAATTTGAATAGTGAATGGTTTCATTAGCAATGATATTGATTATTGCTAGTTTGAATGGGAATGATTTCCTTATTGATGAGTTTGACTTACGTTAGTTTGAATGGGAATGATTCTCTTGTTATTGAGATTGATTTATATTAGTTTAATCGGGAATGATCTCTTTATTAATGTGGTTGATTTGTGTTTCATGAATGGCAATGAGTCCCTTAGTGATGGAGTAAGAAAGTTGCTGGTTGTAATGGGAATGAGCCCCTTAGTGATGGAGTAAGAAAATTGTTGGTTGTAATGAGAATGAGTCCCTTATTGATGAGATATCATATTTGTTCGATTATTATGGCTCCCCTGGATAGGATACCCCGGTGGGTTTAGTTCCCAGAGGTAGGACCATCTATATATGCTCATTGTACAGGGGTATGTTCATACTTTACCATTGGGCGCCGGTATGGCCCGTCACCGCCCTTGGTTCAGGTGTTGCCATATGGGTCTTGCAAACCCCAATATAGTGGCCTCTAGTCGCATACGTTTAAGTATCTTAGCTCCAATGGTTTGGTGCCTTAGTGGCTTTAGTTCCCGGAGGTAGGATCATCTGTATATGGGCGTTGTATGGGGGTATGATCATACTTTACCATTAGGCGTCGATATGGCCCATCACCGCCCTTTGGTTGAGGTGATGCCATGTGGGTCTTGCAAACCCCAATATGGTGGTCTCTAGTCGCATGTATATACATATTTGAAAGTGGTTAAGCTTTTGATTCAAGTGAAACTAAGAAGTTATGAAGTCGAAAAGAAGTGAAGATGATAGAAATGACAGGGAGAAGTAGGAAGTGATGTTTAGTGGTTATGATTGACACTTGGAGTGTTGTGAAATCACCCTCATATTATGACATAATTTATTGATGCTAATTATGCCTTATTATGATATGATGTTACTTACTGACGTGTACTGTTTGTTTTCATCGTTGATGGCTCGTCTTTCACTAGTGGAAAAAACCTCATAGGCTGCGGTTTTTAGGCCACTAAAGGTTGCGGTTTTGGACCCAAGCACTTGTGGTAGCAACTGATAGCTTTAAACATTAGCTGCGGTTAAAAAACGCAGCAAGGAAAATAGAGTATTGGCTGCGGTTTTGGCCATGTCCGCAACCAATAGTGTGTTTTTTGAGAAGCCAATATAGGGGCACATCATTGGCTGAGGACAGGGCCAAAACCGCAGCCAATGATTTGTTTTTTTTTTGTTTTATTAGTATTTGTTTATATTATCCTAATTATAAAATGATAAATATTTAACAATAATAAACCAGCTATAAACACCATTAATTCACTACAACATAATTTACTTTTAGTGGGATATATTTAGCGACATCTAATTTAAATGTCGCTATTTCAAATTTTTTATAGTGTATATAGAGGATTTAGTGACATTTATTAGATCCTTTAGCAGCATATTAAAAAGTCACACTAAACCTTTTAGCGACATACGATCTAGTGACATTTCTCACAAATGCCACAATAGACTATAGTGACAAATACATATGTCACTAAAGATCAAATTAAGTGTCGCTAAATCACTTTATGGTGGAACTTAAAATAAAAACCAATAATTATTATATTAAAAATTTGAATCAGTGGCATTTTTTTAATGCCACTAAATCCAATGTCGCAAAAAGCTAAATTTGTTGTAGTGATTATCACCAAATATAATATATATATATATATATATATATATACAAATATACATAAACGTACACCACTACGAAACATAACTAGCAACCAACATAAATTAGAAATATACACGGCAACTTTGTCTTTCACTTTTCGTATATCCGTTTCCGTCAATTCGCGTGTTTCCCTTCGAGTGTCGTATATAATCTATGTATATTTAAAAGAAATTATAAAAAAGTTAGTACATATATATAATTAGATTTTCTAATAAATATATATAATATTATAATTTAAAAACATAATAAATACTTACGGAATCAATACTTTGTACCCCATCTTTCTTCACGGCTTCTATGATATCATCCATATATTTAAGAATGTAGTAGCCGCAGTAAATGCTATTTTTTTGTTGAAAACACTATGAAAACAAATATTATATAAGTTAGTGTCAAAAACGCTTCAAAACCGTTAAAATCGCAACTTAACACGTAATTTCAAGCATATGACAATTATTTTCGATTCTAACCTCTTCAACACAATAATATATACCAATTAGTGTTGTGTGCTAAGTTTCGTGCATAACAAACCAAGTTTAAGCTATTTTACGCTCGAAACTGACAAAAATTCTTCAAAACACTTAAAAATGCAACTAAACAATTAATTTCAATCATTTGACAATTATTTTCGATTCTAACTACTTCAACACAATAATATATACCAAATAGTGTTGTGTGCCAAGTTTCGTGCATAACAAACCAAGTTTAAGCTATTTTACGCGCGAAAGCGACAAAAATTCTTCAAAACCATTAAAAACGCAACTTAACACTTAATTTCAATCATTTGACAATTATTTTCAATTCTAACTAATTCAACACAATAATATATACCAAATAGTGTTGTGTGCCAAGTTTCATGCATAACAAACCAAGTTTAAGCTTTTTTACGCGCGATAGTGTCAAAAATAGTTCAAAACACTTATAAGCACTACATAAATAATTAATATTAATTCTATATAAGCACTACATAAATAATTAATAATAATTCTAAATTAAAATCATTTAAAATAATTAACATTGTTTACTTCTTACTTCATTTTCAAACTTCATCAATTCATGTATTACCAAACATATTCTAATTCTATATTTAATACATCAATATTAAGCCTAAAAATAAATCATTTAACCATAAAAATACATATGTTGAATCTAATACTAATAATTAAAACATATATATGTACAATAACAAACCACATTTTAACAAAATACATAAATAATTAAGCCCTAAAACACAATAAACTTGAAAACTTAAAATCAAAATAATACCTTGAAATTTTATGGGTTTAGATGAGTGTAACCTCTACAATGTAAAACAAAAACAAAATTAGTACAAAAACAAAATACAATAATTAAGCCCTAAAACACAATGAAACAAAATCAATATTATACCTTGAAAGCTTGAAGAACAAGAACTAAATAAGCCCTAAATTTCGTGGGTTGAAAGTTTGAAGAACAAGAGCAAGAAAACAATAGTCGAATGAAACAGCAGGGGTTTGGAACAAGAACAACAGAGTAATAGAACAGTAGTCGAAGAAGAGTATGCGTTTTTGAAGAAATTTCGTGGGTCTAGAAGAGAAGAAGAAGAAGAGCAAGTATGGATTTCGTGGGTTAATGTTAGAGAAGAAGAAGAAGAGCAAGAGTATGGATTTCGTGGGTTTTCGCATTTAGCAAGAAGAAGAAAAAGTGAGGGAAATGGAACAGTCGTGGGTTTTCATGAAAATATGAACGTTAAAGTCTTAATATTAGGCGCCTTTTGGAATACGCTATTGGCTGCGGACATCCCACCAACCGCAGCCATTGAGGCTTTTTCATTTGATAAATTAACATATTGGCTGCGGACATCCCACCAACCGCAGCCATTGAGCATTTTTCTTTTGAAATTTAACTTATTGGCTGCGGACATAGCCCTAACCGCAACCATTGAGTATTTTTTTTTAAAATTTGATATATTGGCTACGTATACCACTAAACCGCAGCCAATCACTAGTGGAAAAAACCTCAAAGGCTGCGGTTTGTAGGCCACTAAAGGCTGCGGTTTTGGACCCAAGCACTTGTGGTAGCAGCTAATAGTATTAAACAATGGCTGCGGTTAAAAAACGCAGCAAGAAAAATTGTTATTGGCTGCGGTTTTTTGGCCTGTCCGCAGCCAATAATGTGATTTTGAGAAACCCAATTTCGGGCACATTATTGGCTGCGGTTTTGGTACCTGTCCGCAGCCTTTGTTTTGTTTTTTTATTTTTAAATTTTTTTTTGTTTTATTGATATTTGTATATATTATCCTAATTATAAAATAATAAATATTTAACTATAATAAACCATCTATGATCACCATTAATTATCACCAAAATAATATATATAATATACATAAATAATTTAATTGTGCATTTACAAATAAATTATATAATATATAATATATACAAATATATATACATAAACTTAACGTACACCACTACGAAACATAAGCTACCAACATAAATTAGAAATATACACGGCAACTTTGTCTTTCACTTCGTGTATTTCCGTTTCCGTCAATTCGCGTGTTTCCCTTGGAGTGTCGTATATAATCTACATATGAAAAGAAATAATTATTAAAAAGTTAGTACATATATATTATGGATTTTCTACTAAATATCTATAATATTATAATTTAAAAACATAATAAATACTTACGGAATCAATACTTTGTACCTCGAGTTTCTTCACGACTTCTATGATATCTTCCATAAATTTAAGCACGTAGTAGCCGCAGTAAATGCTATTTTTTTGTTCAAAACACTATTAAAAAGAATATTATATATGTTAGTGCCAAATTAATTAAAAACGCTTCAAAAACGTTAAAAACGCAACTTAACACTTCATTTCAAGCATATGACAATTATTTTTGATTCGGATCACTTCAACACAATAATATATACCAAATAGTGTTGTGTGCCAAGTTTCGTGCATAACAAACCAAGTTTAAGCTATTTTACGTGCGAAAATGGCAAAAATAGTTCAAAACCGTGAAAATTGCAATTTAACACTTCATTACAAGCATATGACAATTATTTTCGATTCTAACAATTCAACACAATAATATATACCAAATGGTGTTGTGTGCCAAGTTCCGAGCATAACAAACCAAGTTTAAGCTATTTTACGCGCGAAATTGACAAAAATCCTTCAAAACACTTAAAAACGCAACTTAACACTTCATTTCAAGCATATGACAATTATTTTCGATTCGGACCCCTTCAACAGAATAATATATACCAAATAGTGTTGTGTGCCAAGTTTCATGCATAACAAACCTAGTTTAAGCTATTTTACGCGCGAAAATGACAAAAATAGTTCAAAACCGTGAAAATTGCAACTTAACACTTCATTTCAAGCATATGACAATTATTTTCGACTCTAACTTCTTCCACACAGGAATATATACCACATGGTGTTGTGTGACAAGTTTCGTGCATAACAAACCAAGTTTAAGCTATTTTACGCGCGAAAATGACAAAAATAGTTCAAAACCGTGAAAATTGCAACTTAACACTTCATTTCAAGCATATGACAATTATTTTCAATTCTAACTACTTCAACACAATAATATATACCAAATGGTGTTGTGTGCCAAGTTTAGTGCATAACAAAACTCTATTTTACGCGCGAAATTGGCAAAAATCCTTCAAAACACTTAAAAACGCAATTTAACACTTCATTTCAAGCATATGACAATTATTTTCGATTCGGACCACTTCAACACAATAATATATACGAAATAGTGTTGTGTGCCAAGTATTGTGCATAACAAACCAAGTTTAAGCTATTTTACGCGCGAAAATGACAAAAATAGTTCAAAACCGTGAAAATTGCAACTTAACACTTCATTTCAAGCATATGACAAAAATAGTCTCAAGCCCCTTAACGTGTTCGTAAACCTCATAACCGTTCAACGGTCGACGAGCTACAAGGTCCTCAACCTCCCCGTTGAACATCTTCTTCTTCTTACGGTATTGGTGATCTCGTGGATTCCGTGTCATCAATACATATTGGGCACGCTTTCTTCCCTTTGTTCTTATACCCTGATAAGTTTCCATATGCAAGAAAATCGTTAACGGTGCATAAAAGCATTGCACGCAAGGTGAACTCCTCATTAGCATATGCATCAAACACGGAAACTCCTTCATCCCACATCTTTCTCAAATCCTCAACAAGAGGTGCAAGATATACATCTATGTCATTGTCAGGTTGCTTAGGACCCGAGATAAGAAGGGAAAACATAATGTACTTACGCTTCATACACAACCAAGGTGGAGAATTATAGATCACTAAAAGTACCGGCCAAGTACTATGTTGAGAACTAAGATTGCCAAATGGGTTCATTCCATCCGTGCACAGTCCGAGCCTGAAATTACGAACTTCATCCCCAAAAGTCTTGTGCAACCTATCAATACTCTTCCACTCTGGAGAATCGGATGGATGTGTGAGCAAGTGATCTTTCCTCACCCTATCTGCATGCCACCTCAAATTTAACGCATCTTTCTTTATAGAAAACAAACGCTTGAATCTAGGTATTATTGGAAGATACCACAATACCTTAGCTGGGGGCCCTTTAGCATCCCGAGCCCCTTTACGCTTGTAACGTGATAACCCATACCTAGGACACTCTTCTAAGTTCTCGTTTTCATTCCGATACAATACACAATCATTCGGACACGCATGAATCTTCTGGTACTCTAACCCGAAAGGACACATTAGTTTTTTGGCATAGTATGTCGACTTTGGAAGTTCATTTCCCTCAGGAAGCATCTCACCTAACACTTCTAATAACATTGTGAAACTAGTGTCACTCCAATTGAATTTTGACTTAATGTTGAAAATTGTCAAAACTGCTGTAAGTTTGGTAAACTTTGTACATCCAGGATACAAAGGCTTTTGAGAAGCCTCTGTCAACAAGTCAAATACACGAAGACTCTTTTCCTTGTAAACTCCCTCCTCACCATGCCAAAACCAAACATGATATTGAGGCCTAAACCCACGTCGAAGTATGTGCTCCCTAAGGATATAAACACTATCTACCTTTGATACATTGCCACAATTGACACATGGGCAATAAAAACCAACTCCCCCCGTCCTAACTTGATGTTCAACCGAAACACTACAAAATTCTAATACGCCATCAATAAATTCTGACGATTCAATGCTTCCATACATCCAAGAACGATCTTTTGTCATCCTAAGTGTGATTATTTAATTCAAAACAAAATTAATAACAACTTTTTAACATATATACTTATTTATACCAAACATATTTAACCTTTAAAATATAAACTTATTTATACTAAAAATATTTAACCCTAATTAAATATATACTTTATATTTTAATTTTATATAAGCACTACATAAATAATTAATATTAATTATATATAAGCACTACATAAATAATTAATATTAATTCTAAAATAAAATCATTTAAAATAATTAACATTGTTTACTTCATACTTCATTTTTTGAACTTCATCAATTCATGTATAACCAAATATATTTTAATTCTATATTTCATACATCAACATTAAGCCCTAATAAATCATTTCATACATCAAAATTCATCAATTTAACCATAAAAATACATCAATATTAAGCCTTAATAACCAAACATATTCTAATTCTATATTTCATACATCAAACTTCATCAATTCATCCATTCATGTATAACCAAACTTCATCAATTCTATATTTCATACAAAAAAAATCATTTAACCATAAAAATACATATATTCAATCTAATACTAATGATTAAAACATATATATGTACAATAACAAACCACATTTTAACAAAATACATAAATAATTAAGCACTAAAACACAATGAACTTGAAAACTTAAAATCAAAATAATACCTTGAAATTTTGTGGGTTTGGATGAGTGTAACCTCTACAATGTAAAACAAAAACAAAATTAGTACAAAAACAAAATACATAAATAAATAACTAAGCCCTAAAACACAATGAAAAAAAATCAATATTATACCTTGAAAGCTTGAAGAACAAGAACTAAATAAGCCCTAAATTTCGTGGGTCTAGAAGAACAAGAACAAGTGGTTTTTGTGGGTCTAGAGTATGCGTTTTTGAAGAAATTTCATGGGTCTAGAAGAGAAGAAGAAGAAGAAGAGCAAGAGTATAGATTTCGTGGGTTAATGTTAGAGAAGAAGAAGAGCAAGAGCAAGTAAGAATTTTCGTATGTTTTTGAGAAGAATGCAGCAGAAAAATCGTTGTTTTTGAGAAGAAGAATGCAGCAGAATTTTCGTATGGTTTGAGAAGAATGAAACAGTAGGTTTTTGAGAAGAATATGAAACAGTAGAAAATAACCTTGCAAGGCGCATTTTTTCAATTTTGTGAAAGGGGTATTGGCTGCGGACGTCATCAAAAACGCAGCCATTGTGATTTTTTTTTTTGAAATTTGCATATTGGCTGCGGGCACACTTAAAAACCGCATCAAATAGCTTTTTTTCCACTAGTGAATTAGCAGCAACCAATAGCTTTTTTTCCACTAGTGTTTGATGGCCCTGCTATGATGCGTTGGTCTATCATCTTACATTGAGCAGCAGAGACATCATAAATAAACATTACAGTTGATGGAGCTTCTATGCTTTGCATAGGGGGGAATGAGTGAGAACTTTGAAGCGTGCAATGTTGTATTTGTTTTTGACGCTACATGTAATTTCCTTGTATTTAAACCTATTTATGTTTTTGGCTTGAGGCACATGTACTCCTTTTCGAATAATTTATCTCCGCTGCGTAGTTTAAAACGCAAGCATTGACACTAGAACCACAATCCATGCATGGCATGTTCATTTGAGAACCCGACGATGAATCATTTCGTCGTGATATAGTTTTGATAAGCCGCTGATGTCTTTATTTTATGAGGTTCTAAATAACATTTGTTTTTCTATAAATGGCGCACAGTTTTAGGGTAGATACTTCCGAAATTTCCACTCACTTTCTTAAAGTTAATGTTTAACGTTTATTTAAATTCTTTTCCTTTTCTTTTTATGTAACACCCGTATTTCCTTCCGTTCTTCATGATTTTGGTTTCGTTTAAGGGGTTGGAATTTCAAGGGTGTTACACTGGGCCTAGGAATTCTGGGGCACATTTTGTCTGCGATTGGAATTGGCCGGACATTCCTTCCGGTGTCAGCTAGGGTTATTGGGCTCATGGATGATAAGGGTTTCTCGACAGAAATAAGTGGGTTGGACATTTTCTCTGCCACCTTGTTGTGCGAGTGCAGAGGTTACCTCTAATAGGCTGTAGGGTTGCTGGACTTCATATAACAAATGAATTCATGAAACAATTTGATTTCTTACGGTACTATTCTTAATTCTATCATTCCTTCTATTTCGAATGACATTGCTCGTGCGGTTGTGGACAAGGTTGAGGTTGCTAATTTGAAAATGAAATGGTAATTTTCATGAGCTATGTTTCTAATTGGTTATAAACCTAGTCTAGTTGTTTTCACTTCGTTCATTAGGGCTAAATGGCCAATGCTACAAAACCTCTCGGCCAATAATCATGAAGATGGATATTTTTTTTGGTTAAGTGTAACTCTGAAGCTGATGTCAGTATAATTATTAGGGGTGGAAATGTGGTGGGGAAAATACTTGTGTTGGTTAGGAAATGGGATGAGCACTTTTTTTTAGCGTGATATTTTATGTGTTGTTCTGGTGTGGGTTAGGTTCGTGAACCTTCCTACCAAATTTTGGGGTGCTAAATCCTTAAGTAGAATATGTAGGCTTACTTGGGGTACCTATTATTTCGGATAAATGCAATACTAATCGACGCAGGGTGAGCTATAGCCGAGTCTTGACTGAGGTAGATGTTTATAAGCCTTTGCCTAAGGCTATTTTGGTGGAAGATGAAGGGGGCCACATTCATGAACAGGGTTTGATCATTGAGTGGGTACCTCATTTTTGCTGAAAATGACAAGTTATATGGCATATATGATGAGAGTAAGCAGGGCCTTAACAACAAAAATGATGTGAAGGATGTCAAGAAGAGTACTACTATTTTTCCTTCTACACCTAAGCAGGGGACTATTGAGCAAGTTGTGGCTAATGGAATGATCTCAAGGTGACATTGCCAATGTAAAGGAGAGGAAATGGATCCAAGTGAATAAAAAAGAAAGTCTAAGGGTAAAGAGGGTCGGAGTGAGGTTGCTAGTAGCAATTATAGTCAACCTAGTATTTTGGTAGGCTGAATATCTTTTTCTGTTGCTTTGGGCTCTTGCTTTTGATATCGAGATGGGTTTGATTAAAAGTTTGCGCAAAGATATTAGTTTTCTTGAATGTCTTTTCAGCTTGGCTTTTGACTTTATTTTTGGCTTCTAGAAGATCGGTTGTATTTGTTTTTTTTTTCTGCTTCTTTGTTGACTATTTTGGTTGGCTTTCCTTGTTTGCGGTTTGGTTGGATGGTGCCTCCCTTTCGTGTTTAACTGGGTGTTTTTTCCCTTTTATAGCTTAGCTTGTAAAGTTTTTTTTGAGTTGATATATTCCTTTAATTGCCAAAAAAGAATTGTGTATCACTTTTTCAAAATAATTTTAAATTTCATTTTCACTTAATTCATCTATTTTCCTTACCATATCCAGTAAAAAAAATTAGTAATCCACTTTGTATTCTCCCCCTTTTTGTGAAACTATTTGGCTAATCTATTAATATCATGTTGAAATTTGCTACAATTTTTTACATGTACTCTTATGCTCAATTAAAACCATCATGTTGCATTGAATATTGAATAAGAGTTCTTGATGTTGTACCACTATTATTGATGATTTTATTGATAATTCATTTGTTGTTTGAAATTCATCCATAAAATGATAAAATAATACTATTTTATTAAACTTCATTCGATCTGAAAATTCTGAAAATAGAACCATATTTATGTATAAATTAATCAGTTTAATGTCGAAGAATTCATCACTTATAGGTCCAAATTGAAATTTTTTATTTTAATTGATATGTTTAAGTTTACTTTAAGTTGAAATTATTGATAACTTTAAGGTCAAAATTGATAAATGCCCAAAAATGGAAAAAGAAAATAAGGGAAAGCCTGTGAGGCTGTTACACGCATGGATTAGGCCGACCAAAATTGAAGGTCTCATAATGAGACCGTCTCATCCAAGTTTTCGTGTATTAATTTTTAGAAACTTTTTATCATATGAAATAAAAAAATTAAAGATTAAAATTGTGTATTGACTAGCGTGAAAAATAAAAATATACTTACTATTATAAATTAGAGAAAACATAAATTATTTGAACCACAAATTATTTTAGCTTTATATTTAAGTCAAAATAAAATGTTGATCGTGTTACCAACATAATAGAATTGCTGGAATATTTTAAATTCTTACAATATTAAAAAATCTTTTCGGGATAGTGATAACTCGAACTCTAATTTTAGCAACAAAGTAGCCCGAAAACTTACTTTGCAGATGAATTGAATTGGCTTGCGATGGGATTGTGAACTAAAAGCCCCTGTGCATAATAAATTAGCATTCCACATGAGAAGTTTTTTTAGTTTTAGATTTTTGAGAAATTTATGCTTTTTCATTAGGTTGTAGTGGAACTGGGTAGATATTATGATGGAATCATGCATGATTGTCTCTTAACAACCAAATTTCAGCTAAATGTTATTACTTATTAGTCACTTGGAATCTATAGAGCTGAAAAAGATCAATTCATTACATCACTTCCTACTCGGGAGGAAAGTACGACGGCAACTCATACCCATAAAAAAAAGCACGACCAAAAAGAGTCCCCCAACTCGAGAATAAATAAGATAGTTCCTGCCACGTGAGAGAAAAAAAAAAACAATACATAAAGATCCAAAAAAGTTAAACAATTATAAAATATAAAAATAGTAAAACTAATAAAAATAATTGAAATGAGAGCAAGCAAGAAAACAAAAATACCTAAAGAACTTTAAGAAGAAAAACATAAGTTTAGAATCTGGATATGGCGCCTGCGACAACCCGTATTCCTACTCAGGTAATAAAGTAATGTTATTCATAAATCATATATTATTTTACTTTTATATTTTATTGCATTGTGTTTGTTATATACTCCCTCCTATTCAACCTAAATGTCTCATTTAGGTTTTTTACACTTACCGAGGCAATATTTATACCCTTTTTTTTGAAGATCGGGTATAAATATAAAAAAAGGGTATAAATATTGCCTCGGTAAGTGTAAAAAACTAAATGAGACATTTAGGTCGAATAGGAGGGAATATATAACAAACACAATGCAATAAAATATAAAAGTAAAATAATGTATGATTTGTGACGAATATATTAACATTTTAATCCTTGTATTGAGACGAATATAATCAAACAACACATGACTATAATTTAACTTATAGATTAAGGGCAAAATACAAATTAAGAGTGATTTGTGAATAGTACCAAAAAAATATGGGACATTTAGGCTGAATAGGAGGTAGTATTATTTTTCTAAATGAGTACTTATAATACGAATATATTCGTTATATTTCTCTAATTTTAAACAAGATGTAAAATAAGTGAAATTAAGTAGAAAGAGAAATTAGGTTGAAAAATGATACAACAAAACATGTGAATGATATAAATAAATGGTTAAAACGAAAAGACTGTATAAACTTGTGGATGAGATTAAGAGAAAAAGACTGAGATCATCACCAAAAAAAAAGTTGTAAAATCAGTAAAATAAACTAAAATGAAATATGTTTTAAAAAAAAAACTAAAATGAAATATTGTGCCAATTGAGAAAGATAAAAAAAGTATATAACAAACTTAATCAATAATTAGACTTATCCAGATTCAGAATACACTTGCACCATAGATAGTGGTATTTGGAGCATACTTAGGGACACAAAAATACATACATGATACATGATACGTATATGTAGCATTTTAGACAGAAATATGGTGAAGTACGTCAAATCTTTTTCGTCCTCTAGGCTTATGTATCAGTACAACTCATGAGGTCCCAACCTTAGTTCTCCATCCCTTAATCCAATGACTTATCGCTATTATTGGGTTTACCAACAATCCATTTTGCTAATAACTACTTCCTCTACGATTGTGACATTTTTCATCCCGATTCTAATTTACGATTCTACGATCCTATGATTTAAAAGTAGGTTTTTTATTCGGATCGTAGATAGAATCTTATTGTGGTAAATCGTGCGGTCCTACTTAGCTAAAAAATTTAGATGGTAGGATCATAATACGATTTTACGATCTTACGATCCAATGGTCCGATCAGGGGCGAAGCCAGGATTCTAAGTTAGGGGGGCCAAATAGTCGATGTACTAGAAATTATATACCAGTGTCGATTATTAGGTTTAGGCTATTCGGGTAGCCGACCGCCTAAGGCCCCAAGAAACAAGAGGCCTCAAATATTGAATGACTATGACGTTATTCAGACCCGGTTCTAAGCAACACTTTTTAAGTAATTTGTTTTTAAACTTTTTTATATTTGAAATAATATAGTGTTACAATACATGTTGTCTTGAATTGGAAAAATTCTATCTTTTAATGTAATAAAGGGTACCATTTTAAATTACATCGTAAAAATAAATAGACTTTCTAAAATTTTTGCTCTGTCCGTATTATTTACTTTATAAAAACTAGTTAAATTATAAACTTTTTACAATTATATAGACTTAAATGAACTTGTATCATAGTAAAAATTACATATAGAGTTGAAGTTTCCCTATAATTATCACATTTGGAAAACCAAGAGTTTTCGACTCCATTATTCGCTTATTAAGTTTACAAAATTATACTATTAAAATTAAAATATAAAATTATAAATACGCAATGAAAACGATGAATGTAAAATTATGAAAAATATAGAGTAATGACATAATAATATAAATTTATTAGTTTGTTAAAAAAACAGGTTGCATTAGGATTTGATCCCTTAACCTTATGTTACAAATGTAATACTCCAACCATTGAGTTATAGTAAATTTTGTTATATTTTTACACTCATTAAATTAAAAATTTTATATTAGTAAAGGGGGCCAAAGCTAAGAATACAAAGGATTGCGTTTTCGGCAAGGGGGGTCGGGCCTCCCCCAGCCCCCCATGTAGCTTCGCCCCTGGGTCCGATCCTACAAAGGTAGTTTGAATCGTAAAATATTTTCATATAATCAAGAATTTATTTATCTATAAATAATATTTAAATAATTAATTATATCAATACCGCTATAAATTGTAGTTTTTCTTGATTTGCATTTTAAATAATTATAAAAAGTATATTTTTTTTCAAAACTAAAATATAGACGAAGTCAAATAAGTTTTTACTTGCACCTTAAAACTTAAACCAGAACAAATATAATTGATGATAAACAATCTAAAGCGCAATAATGCATATCTTTGTTGCATCACACAATCCTACGAATTCTACCGAAGTTGATCACACCCCTCAACGATCCTAGGTAAAATTCCGATCCTAATAATCTTGGTCGTAAGAATTTCGAAACAGAGGTATCATATATATATATATACATGCTTCGTTCTCAATTCACATATTGATTATTTCGCTCATCAATTAATTACAAGATTGAAATCTAGGCAAATTTAAGATATCACTATGATCTGAAGTAAAAACTCATCTCTTTCTCTATATATATTATGTGTTGAATCAATTTGACTGTTATTTTATACTCTTATTATATAATTACACAATTTAATGACAATATAGTTTTTCAAATGTGAGCCTAGGAAAATGATATGTAAAGAAAGAAAGATGTGGAAAACTTAATTTGGGAACAGAGAACATGGAAATTGTACTAATATGAGGTGGAAGTGTGTCAACAGTTTTATGGCTACAAGTAGACAAGTGTCCACTTAGTTTCCACTCCCTCTTATATATTATCATTTTTCTAATTGATTTTTATAGTTTTTTTCTTAGATCCATTTTATAGTTTGTCAATTCACATATACAATCATAATATCTTAAATTGTGTTAATTAAAAATTATAAAATTTTGATGTTAAAAATTTTATCATATTGATCTTAATAAAATTTATATCAAAATGATTCAAAAAAAATCTCACATGTCTATATTTTAACTTATATATTAAGGATAAAATATAAATTTAAGAGTGTTTCATAAAAAATATACTCCCTCCGTTTCAGTTGACTCGTCCCATTTGACTTTTCACGGATTTTAAGGGTTGAGTGGGGTCCATTAAAAAGGTGGTAGTTGGGTATTTTAATTGATTAAATTAATTGTAAAGGTGGTAGTTGGGTATTGGGAATTGGAAAAGTGGGGGTATTTAGGTAAAAAAAGGATAGCCAAAAAAGGAAATGGGACAAGTAGTATGATAATGCCAAATAAGAAAATGGGACAAGTAAACTGAAACGGAGGGAGTATAAAATAAATGAAACAATAATAGTAAGGAAAAATTACCGTGAATAATACAATCTTTTGCTAATTTCCCTACAATAATACCAACTATTGATTAACCATATATCATTCCAACTTAGGTTGGTATTTTCCTAGAATAATACCAACTTTAGTTTATTAACTAATTTACCAATTTTTTTGTCTCATAATCACATAAAGTTTGATTTTTAACATGTTAGAAATTTTCTAGGAAAACACCATTTTAAATTGGTATTATTCATGGTATAGTTGGTATTATTGTAGGGAAATTAACAAAAAAATGTATTATTCACGGTAATTTTTCCTAATAGTAAATAGATACAAGGTGTGCAATATAAAACAAACATGAAGCATAGTCTATAAACTATCCAAGGTCTCAAGATAAAGGCACATGATAATATGATATTGTTATGTAGATTGATTGAAATTGCCATGAGCTTGTTAAGGCCAACTTTTTAAGGTACCAATACTACAAGGACACTCTAGTGGATATGAAGAGAATAATAACAGTATAAGTTAATACCAAAGTGTTATGGAAATAGTGGGACAAATTAAGTGTAAAAACTTAAGTCCAAAGTGATAAGTGCAATTATTTGCACTCATCATTTACATTTTTGTGCTCATTTTCGATATTTAGAGGCGGTTTAGGGTCGTTTTATGTGGTTTCACTTCATTTCGGTATTCCATGTCCAATTTGTAGCCAAATGGGTGAATTGTAGTACTTTTGAGTCATTTTTGTGGGTTTTTGGTGCTAACCATGTTTATAGTGCTCAAAGAACGTATCAAGCTATCAATTTTGTCAAGCCATGAAGAGTAAAAGAGCAAAAGAGTAGAAAAATTGAAGCAAATATGGAAAGGCATGACAAGAAATTGATCACAGACCAAGACAACAACGCACCAGCAACACTCAATGTCACAGAGGACCATCTGCAAGAAGCAGCTGAACAGGCGACCTTGCATGGCCTGTCCAAGGTTGATCCGTGTGTTTGGGAAGGCATGAAAGAGGGAATCGACATCTCTATACATGGACCTTTCATGCAAGACCCTAAATGCCTCCCCTCAATCAAAGGAGGACCACAAGAAGCTGAGCTGAAGGTCGTGCGTTCACCAAAACCTGCTGCCAAGACCTGTCCAGTAGCTGATCAGAAACCAGCTGACCAACCCTCATTCGTTGGGTTGTGCAGAACTAGCCATGAAACTCTAAATGGCGTGAAGGGTATTAATGGAATCCTTGCACCAGGGCCTTTCCATCAAGACCTTAAGTGCACCATAATAAGCCCGGGAAGACATCAAAAAGGGGAGCGGAAGGTCGCCTAATCGCTAGCTTGCTGTTAGAATAATAATCAGTGAATTGTTATCTTTTGTTCTTTTAATATTCACGTGATTGGGCACGTGTTGTGTTAGCCATGATAAAATTAGTTACTTTCATTCCTAAGAGTCTTAGTGTATTTCTCCTCATGTCATAAGTCTATAAATAGGATCCCAAGCCTTGTAAAAAGACAATTTTCAGATTTTGCAAAATAAAACTACATTGGAATTTTTCTTCCTTGTTTGAAAGTGAGAACTATCCACCAATCTTGAGTAGTCCAAGATTGTCATCTTCCAAAAGCTGAGAGTAGTCCTTGGTTTTTGAGAGGGATTGGATTGCCTTAGAACTTCAAGAACTAAGTCAATCAACTCAAGAAACACAAATCACCAATTCTGATTTTAGTGTTTGTCAACCACGTTTGAGAGTGATTAAGGTTGGGCATTGTTCGAGGGATGTTCAGTCCATAAGGGGGATCTTGAAGAGTGCAACACCGGGAAGGATTTCAGCCCATATTCACTCCAATAAAAATGTTGTTAATGCAAAAGTTTTGTGTTGAAATTTGATACATGTCAACTCTTTTGGTCATAACTTTGGATAGGAATACCTCATTAATGCAAGGTTGCCGCATTGGAAACTAGACTTCAAGAGCTTTCCAACGGTATATTGTATGTCCGATTTCGACAACCGAGCAAGAAATAACGATCGTTTGAAGTTGCTGCAGTTTTCCAGTCCAAACCGCCGAGTCGGCGGTTATGTCCTGTTATGGGGCAGCCGACTCGGCTGTTGCTGCTATTTTTTTGCACATAATTTTTGATAATTTAGTCTTTTGATTAGATTTAAGGGTTAAGTCCTCATTAGTATAAATAGCCCTTTAATCTCAGATTAGGGTTTCTTCTTCCTCTTCCTTTTCCTTTGCTTTTCATTCCATTAGACTTAGTTTTACTTTGAATTTCATCCTCTAATTTAGTTTCTCATTAATTCCACCATTAATCTTCCTTTGAGCATTGTAAGTTTTCTTTAGTATTTAATTTTCTTAGTTTTTAATTCCTTGTATTAGTTTTAATCTTCCTTTAGTGACCTTTGATTTGTTATTTAATCTTCAATAAAAAGTGTAGTTTGTTCTTCATTATTGTTCTTCATTATTGTTATTTGAATTGATTGTGGTATTATTTGACATTTAATTTAATTATTGATATTCTTGAGTTTGTTCTTTATTTCATTCTTAATTATGTTTAATATCATCTTAGAGTTTATTTTCATTGCATTTACCATGATTAGTGAGTATATCCATTTTCTAGGGTTAGGGTTTTGCACCTATTAGTTGAGTATGATTTGATTCTTGGATGTGTCTATGAAGTTAAGGATTAATGTGGTTGAATTGTGCCAATTAACCCTAAATTAAATATGCTTTGTCGGACTAGTCAATAGAACTAGCGTGTGAGATTGGGATCGACTTTGCTTTAGGGTAAATTTTAGTTAAATTCTTCTTAATTCGTTCAATAAAACTAGCGTGTGAGAATCGAATTTAATAGGGTTTAAATCTAATAGTTAATCAACAGAGCGAGAGTTTGAGATTAATAAGATCATATTTGACCACGAATTTAATCCGAATCTTCATAGACATTAATGAGAATTAAATCATATAAGACTTTAGGGGATTTCCGACACCTTAGATGCTTTCATCATATAACTTAATCCCATATTTCTTATTGCATTTGTAGCTTGTTAGAAAACAACCAATCAATCCTTTTTTCTCTTAAGCAATATAATTAGTAGAAATTAGCAAGTTTCTTGTCCTAGCTTCCTAGTGTTCGACCCGCGACTACACGTATACCGTGCGCTTGCGGTTAATAAATTTGCTCATCACAAAGCAAAGACAAAACAAGTGAACCAAAGGAACAAAACAGAACCAAAAGCCGACTCGATTTTAAGCGTTGAATGTTCCATTTAGTTAGAACACAAAGTCGACTCGACTTCAAGTGCATCCAAGAAAAAGTCGAGTTAGCTTTTTCTACTGGAATGCTGCATTTCTCCAGAATTTAAAGCTAATTCGACTTTAAGTTGGTCTAAGGGAAAGCAAATTTGTCTTTTCCCTCTAGATTATAATTTTCGAAGGATATGCCAGTTGGTTATTCGTTGCCATCCATTTATGGTAGTTGCAATCAGCGACGAAGCCAAGATTTTATAATAGGTGGGAGGGGAAATAATAATACAATACTTATAAATATATTAAATTAAGTTGAAGTTCTTTAATGAATAGTTAACTGAATCGCACTCTTCGGGATTTCATTAGAGCAAAATCATCAATAATATAATCTACGATAAACATACCATCAAATTCCCTTTCAATAGATATTACAAGAACATTCCCGTTCAACATGAGATGCTTATGAGGAGGTGGAGCCTCTAAAGAAGATTTGGTAGCTTCGAGGGTTGAGAATGATATGTATCAGTAAATGGAAACATCATCTTCTAATGTGCGGCGGTCCTAGAGACAAGTGAATCTATGAAGAGGTACATAGAAAGATGTGTTTACGTGGTCTTTGTTCTCACGGTTGCAAGTGAAGTAGTAGACAAAAATGATTCCGGCTCATGCAAGGGAGTTTTGGTGATAGATGCAAGTTTGTGGCTTGGAGCCATGTGTAGAGATGAGGTCTCTTGATAAGTTGTTTACTTGATCTATTGTGAAGGTACCGGATAACTTTTTTTGGGTTTGTTTCGGGTGCTTATGAGTCTTCAAGAAGAAGGAAGAATCATCAAAAGTTTTTGGCCCCGTCTTCAAAGATCGGGTAGTTGCAAAAGGTTGTTCTCAAATTGAAGGTTTTGGTTTTATGAGACAACATGTTCCTTGGTGAGATGTGTCAACATGTGTAAAACATCCAACAAAATTTTTTGTGAAGAGAAAACAAGGAAAGCAAAAGGTTGCATTCTTTGTTGGTGAATATTATATCCAAGGAAATTTTTGTAACAAAGTGGAGTGAAATGTACGCAAATTGTTGTCTCATCCAGAAAATTGATATATATCAAGAATGGGTTGGAATGGTTTCAATTTAACATTATCCCTCATTACTTTTTCACAATCATTGGGAAGATACTCATTGATTTGTTTACGTAATCTAGGACCAGGTTCAACACCAAAATGGTTAACATTATCACCTAACTCAACTCTTACAAATTCATGAGGATGGTTTTTGTTAGTAGATGGAATGACATTTCTTTTTCTTCCTTTCTATATCCTGTTGTTGCTCATGAGTTTCATTTTGCACACTTAAAATTGAAGCTTGCCCACTATTACTCTTTTTGGAAAAAAAATCTAGTGTTCTTGACTTCATAGTTCATGTTGTTATATATTCATGGATTCACCGAATAATAATTTTCAAACATCAAAATAAAGAAACACAATGATATAATTTTTGAGCACAAATTTAGGAACACAATTTTCCCAAATCTCCAAATAGCAAATTTAAGAACACAGACAAAACAAAGCAGTTTGGGTATGACAAAGCGCAAAATTCCCAATTACAAATTTTTTTATTTAGGTATAAAAACAAACCATAGTTCTAGTTTTACAAATTACAAACCAATAATTCAAACAAAATACAAATGAAAATAAAAGGAATGAATAAAAATAAGAAATAGTTTACCTTTGACAAATTTCTTGAATAATCATTCAACTTTGGTTTAGTGAGCAATAAAAGTAATTTTATTTAAGTTAACAGAAATTCCTTGAGCAATAAGAAATAGAGTAATAAAAGTAATTTTATTTAAGTTTCTAAAAAAATTGAATTTCAACGCTTCTAGAATTGTATATTACTTGAGTATGTATATTGGATAATGAACCAGAGGTAGGTGTTGCAACCTAAGCAATATGCAATACTGCAGTAGCTCGTAGCTACCTATAGGGAATTACGGATTTTGAGAATTCTAATATTTTGAAGGCTGCTGCTCTTGGGATTAGAACCGCAATATTAAAGGTTATAAGGTACATATGCTGACCATTGAAGGGCGCAAGTTTCCTTGTTAGATATTAGATTCTTCTTATCCATATATTATAAAATACTAGGAGGGAAACCAAACTACAAAGGAACATATATTTAAGCCAGGGCCTCTGTTGGTCCCTCTATTTTTGCCCTTGGTTGGAATGCAAATAAAGTTGATTATATATCTAGTTTATGACAAGTGTAAGGCATAAAGTATGTTTAACACCCTTATAAATAAGGATGCTTGCATTAAGGATTAAGGAATATAGTGACCATTATTTTCTGATTTTGTGTTTATATTCTTCTTCCTCCCCAGATTCTCTCTACATGCTCATTATTGAAAGATTCTTGCAAACTCCATCATTGATATTTGATATCTAAAGCTTTCTTCTATTCGATCTCTTGTTATTCACTTTGCGTTGCATATAGTGCTTATGTTAAAGTGCAAATGTTGTATTTCAAAAGTGTATATCAAGTTTTATGCCTAAGCACCATGTAGACGGGATAACTCTTTTAAGAGATTTTCTAAAGGTGCCTCGCTTTGGGTTTCTGAAGACTTTTTATTCTGAAGATCATTGACATCGTGTTTGTTCAAGTGCAAGTTTAGTTATCTTCTTTGCGAGTTTTACTTCTTAGTATTTGTTATAGGTTGTTTCTAGGCCTACATGATGAGGAGAATAAGAGTCAGGCCGGATTCCAACAAAAACGGGTCGGGCTATGAAAAAATGAATGTGGGCTCAAATGGGCCGAGCTTAATAGGCCCAATCCAATCCAATCCGATCTAACTCGATTCGTTTCCATTTTACTTCGATTACAAAAACAAGTAATAAAATATTAGTATCTGACTAGAGATCAAATTATACTACTTATATAATTGTTGTCATTTCAAAGTACTTATGCAAAAGAGACTATTGAAAATTGCTACACTTTAATAAAAATAAGAAATAAATATTATGCTCAAATGCTATGTAACTCATTTTTGACCTTAATCATTTTTATGTTCTGATTTACATTTTTGTTGGTATAAATATAAGTACTTTATTATTGTATAAAAGAACTACTCTTATAAAATATTATAAAAAAATACGATGAAAGTAATTATAAATTCTTGTGAGAGACGGTCTCTTTGAAAAACCATCTTTAATTTGGTCAACTCATTATCATTTTTTAGTTTAATTAAGTTTTAATTGACTGGGTCTAAGAGATGTCTCTCACAGAGACGGTCTCTTAGGAGACCAGCTGAAAATTATTAATTAAAAAAATACTTCCACTTAGACCTGGAAAACGGTCGGTCGGACGGGTTACGGGTCGGGTCACTTTCGATCGGGTCATTCTTGGGTCGGGTCATTTTCGGGTCGGGTCACTCTCGGTTCTGGGTCGGTCAGTTTGACCCAACGGTTTATGAATTATGAAAATTAAAAAAATGATTTTTCCATGTTTTATTATTTGTGAAATTTTTTTAATAAAAAAACTATTTCTCATCCCTATGACATTAATTCACACATCAATTAACACAATATTAAAGCCTTATCTGTGATTGAATCAAGTTATAAGAAATCAATAATTACGACGCTCGTTGTCTAAACTTTAAATCTCTATGTATAGTTGGATTTGTAAGATACGTGTCACATTAGAGAAACCAGATGTGCGATTTTCTAAAACTAGTTGGTATATGTCGGGTTCATCTAAGTGTAAAGAAAATAAGGAAATTAATACTTATTTTGAAAGATTTGTAATATATGTGCTTTATAAAAGTTATTGCGTTTATTAAAGTTGTAACATTAGATAAAACTGACGTTAAATATCTTCTCATTTTCTCATAAAAAATATTTTCATAATTTTCATGTTGGCAAGATATACAAATAACTAAGTATTAGATATTTCGACTTATAAGATACACGTTTTATAATCTAGGGTAGCGACATTTCTTTTCTGAAAAGCTCATTAAAATGTGCAAAATGTTCTTATAAATTATATCGATTTGCTTACTGAAACGTAGAAGAATAAAAAACTCATTTGACTGATTTAACAAGATATATGTATTCAATCAAGATGATTATAAAGTCCTTTTTTTAAAGAAAAACAATTACGATGGATAAAAAGATGTTAAATGCGTATTTTTTGAGATGTATTAAAGAGTTTTAGGGTTCAAATAATATAGTCAATATGTTGAGATACGTTGAAAACAAAAATTTTATTTGAAATGAATTCTAACATTGAGATTACTCTAAAAATTGACAATAGACCTGTCAAAACGGGTCGGTCGGGTCGGTCGCCGATCGGGTCATTTTCGGTCGGGTAATTATCGGGTCGGTTATGTTTCGGGTTAAGTCGCTTTCGGATCGGTCGGGCTCGGGTTTTGACGGGTCGGGTCCCGGGTCCATTTTCGGGTCGGATCAAATTTTCCCAGATCTACCACTGTTCATTGTTCCCATTTGTCTTTTTTTTTCTATTTGTTTTTCTCATAAAGAATCTTCAAAATTTGTATCAAAAAATTTAGACAAAATTAATTTTTATTCTCATTCAAATATCTTAAGGAATAATATTTACGGTCCCCATATATCTTCCACTAATTTGATTTTAATATAATTTTTTACTTATGGGTCTCATAAATTTTCCACTAACTTTATAAAAATATTTTTTAAATAGTTGTGGTTCCCATATTTTTTCCACTAACCTTTTTATAATACTCCCTCCGATTCTATTTAGTTGTCCCATTTGCTTGGGCACACTTGTCGATGTAACATTCTGACTCTTAATATCTCTAATTATGCTTAGTTAAAAATCATGAAAAGTAGATAAGAATAATCCGTGCATTGAGACGAATTAAACAAGATCTCACATGACTATGTTTTTACTTATAGATTAAGAATAAAATACAAATTAAACTAAATAGAATTGGAGGGAGTAATTTTTTATGCATTTGCTCTCCACTTTTCCACCATCAAATTTATCATCTAATAAATAATATATCCACCATAAACTTACAACATTTAATTGATGATGAATTTAATAAATTAACGTACGGAAGTCATTATAAAAAAGAACAACATTTAATTATTAGAAACTTAGAGACATGAGTTATCTGTTACTACCTACACAACATCACAGTAAAAGAAAGCAGATTGAATGCGGACAAACATAAGAAATCTCATATTAAACTGTTATTTTAAACCCTTATCCAGCCCACCCCTTGTGTATTAAATAAGGCATGTAATCTAAGAATACGAGTTGAATCCGGGGCTCTGATAGGGTTCCGGCCCATTGTACAACTCGAGTTGGTTTTATTGTACATCTTCATAGTTAGTGCTTGTATAATCTTTTCAAGTTTAGTATACACAATTAACAATTTAAAAGTGTTATCTAAGATGTCGAATCTTATGATATTACTACAAACATAGTCTAGTTACAAAAGTTTGTGGGTGTGGACTATAGAAGGTGGTAAAAGAACGAGAGGATAAAATTGTGTTAACTTATCATTGATAAATGTTAATTGTTGGGGATTAGAAATCCCACATATTGGAAATACCCAAAATGCCCCTGGTCAATGGGTCAATGGTCAAAGGTATAAGTCAAAATCAGCCTTAAAGTTCAACAATGGTCGTAATCACATGCATATCTGAGGTTACATGACGTTTACTCACCTTTAATCCAACTGAAGACACTTCCATAGATAATCGTCCACAGATAAACGTCCACTATGTCACTTCCATGACCATGTTTTCTACAAAGTAGCGTTATGGAGATAACCAACTAGCTGTTATAACTTCCATACAAAAATTCTTATAAACAGATAATTCTTCTACATAAATCGGGTTATGCAATTCTACTCTCACACTCATACTTACTCTTACCATTACCATTTCTTTTCGATCTGACTTAAGCATCGGAGGGCTTTTCCGGGACATCAGCCCCGGTTTTATCTTTCTTTGTGGTTGCAAGAACACTGCTCGCGGCGGTCAGATCATCTCACTTCCTTTAATTCGAAGGTACTTCCCTCTTAAAGTACCCTTTAAAAATTCGACCGTTTTTCAGCAGTTTCATTAATTATGCGTGTTAATCTTCTTTGCTAAATTGCCAATTGTTGCATATCTACCTTCTGTATTAATTTACAATGGTGGATTTTGGCATTAGAGTGAAAGTTTCAGTTTTAGCAATTGAAATTGAAAAAAGAAGAAAGAGAGACATTAGGTGGTATTAAACTTAATAATGCAAATACAAATTACAAATGGGAATTTTTTTTATTCCTTTGTTTATGACAAATAATAAACTTACAAACAACATTCAAATACACTTGAATATTTTTTTGTAACGACAACCTTTACCTGGAAGCTTGATACTTGTTGTAGGCGTGTGATCACTTTCCTTTTGTGATATTTCCCCCACAATGGTACTTGGGTTGAACTTAGAAATTCACAATGAGATACAAACAACACAACACAACACACCCTTAGTACTTAGGGTATGTCACTTAATGAAAATGTGTTGAGAAAAACTATAAGATTTGCAAGCTCTAAACAAGAGTTAATTACTCTCTTGAAAAGAACACAAGCAAATAAGAATAGAATAATAAGAATTCTGAAAAGTGTGTGCGTTTCACTAATCACCAAGCCCCTATTTATGCTATAAGAGTATAGCTTAAGAGTTATGACATCATAATCACTATTGATGATCACACAATCAATACCATTAATCTATGACATTTATGAGCATTATTTACCATATTATTCCTTTGTAACCTATGAATTAGAGTGGAATAAGTATTGGAATCCTATGCAATCACTCAAAGAAAACCGAAAAATCTCAACGGTCAAAACAGGGGAAAAAGACGAGTCGCTTTTGCACCCATGACCAGGAAAGCCGAGTCGGCTTTTCCTGCTAGACAAATCATAGTTTCCAGAACCTAAAGCCGAGTCGTCTTTAGGCCCAATCCAAGGAAAGCCGAATCGGCTTTTAGTGCTGACTTGGTTTTCCAAATTTTATTTTTTGTCCTATCCTTTGAACCCCTTTTGAATCTAGTATTTTAATACATATTGTCCACTACTTTAGTAGTACTTAGCAATTATAAACTCAGGATTATTAGACACTAAATGTTCACCATGTATTTATAGATAAAAAATGGAGATCAAATTTGTAAAATCAAAACCGGTAGCAGGTTAACTTATAATACTACCGGGTAAAT
>CM033451.1:8881007-8958507 GCA_019425755.1 Amaranthus cruentus | reverse complement strand
GGTGGTCGGAACATGGCTTGAAACACAATACATGGGAGTTAATTAAAAGATTGGGTTTTGAGTCGGACATGGCGTGGCTTACTGGTGATGATTTCAACGAGATTTTTTTTACCCATGAAAAAAGGGGTGGTAATCCCTGTGATTTTCTGTAACACCCTGAGATTTTTTGACGTCATTAATTATAATTATTATAATCACCTTTGATATCTTATAAATATATTAAATTATTTTGAGTTAGTCTTAATAAATTTTTCACATACGAATTTATATATTGACATAGTTAGAAAAAAAAAACAAAAAACAAAAATAGATTTGCGATTACTAAACTAAGGAGGTTCGAATTAGAATTATTATTTTATTTAAAATGTAGGAGCACACGAAAGTGGGTCTCTTAGTTGGGTCTCGCAAGAAAATGAATCTAGGTAAATAAATAAATAAATAAGTAGATAAATAAAATAAAGAAGATGGATTAGGGTTTTTAAGTGAGACATTTGCCCTCACATTCAAAAAAAAGAACACGCTCCCTCCTTCCCTCTTTCCCTCTCTTCTTCCTCTTTTTCTTGTGTGTGTGTGCCGCCAGATCTGCCGCCCTAAACGGCTGCCACAGAGCTCAGCAACCACCGCCCTTTCTCCCTCCTTCTCCCACGCCAACCGCCAGCAGCACCGCCTCTTTTATTGGCCGTGAGCTGCACCACAGCAGGCCAGCCGAGCCCCTTCCACCACCACCAGCAGTGCGTCTCTCCTGCCACCATCAACTAGCGGCTGTGGCGGCAGCAGCTGAGCTGTGACTCCTCTCCACCACCACACTAACCTCCTCCCTCTTCACCTTAATAAGCCATAACTTCTCTAGTTGATTGATTTCTTGTTTTAATTAGAATTTACCAAGTTCATGAGTTTTGGGTTGATTATGTATTAATTTTGTTGAATCTTTTTGTGGGAAAGAATTTGATTGATGAATTGAATATGTTTATGACTTAGGGTTTAAAGTGTGGTTAGAAACTATGGTTGTGTGTTGATTGTTATTAAGTTGGTTAAATCTTATCATGAGTTTGGATTGATTGTTTATTAAATTTTATTGAATCTTATTTTGGTAATGTAAGAAATTGATTAGTTTCTTGTTTTAATTGGAAATTTCCATGTTTATCAGTTGGTTGATTGTGTATTAATTTTTATTGAATCTTATTATAATGATGTAAGAATTTGGTTTGTATGTTTAATATACTTCTGAATTAGGGTTAACGATTTGGATAGAAATGATACTAGTTGCACTTCTTTGGCGTTTGAGAATGTCTAATAACTTGAATTATTGATATGAGATTTAAATATGTGATTATATGGTGAATGGTGATAATAGTAATTATAGATGATTGAATTTATTAGTCTCAAAAGTGGGTGTTATCCGTTACTTGTATTATACATATATACATATAAATGATGGTGGTTATTGTTTATATTATAGAAGTGTCTCTTTTCATGTGCTTTGTCATTGTGAGTAATTTTGTGTGTTGTAGTAAGTTATACCACAACTTGAGGTTACCACTAACATCAACATTATATTAAGTTATTAGTATTAATGTAGTTGTACAAGTGTTATTAGTTGATGACATGACATGGTGATATGGTTTTATTACTCGAGTCCCATAGGTTTGAAGAAATGGTCATAAAATGCACTTTGTTGATGTGAAATCTTATTTGATCGTAGGTTTAGTGAATGTGAAAGTCTATTTGGTTATTGAGTTAAATTCATAACTTATGATTAATATAAATTGAACATGTCAATTGATTTAGTTTGCATCAGAATAAGTGGAAGTTACTTGGAATGGGTGAATGATAGCTTGTCCTAGCATTTAGATGCCCTTGAATGGAGACAAATGAGCTTATTAGTTCTACTCCAAACTTGTATAGGTTCCCAGTTCATAAAAGGACGGTAGAACCTTAGTTGGGTGATTATCGTGATTTTTGTCGTGAAGTGACGCTTACAGGTACGTATACGCAGTAACTAATTCTTATATGCAATGTTCCTTTAAGACATTATTATTGATTGTTTATTGTGATATATGCATTGTATCGAAACTAAGAAATATTAGCGAGTAAGCCTTGTATGAAGAGATATCGTTTACGAAATCCTTGATCATAGAATAGTTTAGAGAATGAGAGTATTAGTAGAAGGCGGGGACCATCCCCCTCATTTATTTAAGAATTGGATTATGCCTTACTTAGAGTTAGAATGACTCCTTTATAGGTGAACTTCATATTTTATTTGAGTTGCTCAGTGGGTTTCGACGTTCTGCTATCCCAGGGCATTCATTAATAGTCAAAAGCGGGAGTTAACCCTTTGATGAAGTACTAAATTATGATTAGTTGGCGTGACTCAACTGGATTATATCCGGTTGATTTAGTAGTCCCCTAGGTGAGGTTCGATGGGACCACCGTAAGGGGAGTATGAGCATACTTTGTCAATTGGGCGTCGGGTGGCCGATAACGCCCCTTGACCGAGGTGTCACCATGCGGGCCTTGCAAACCCCAATATGGTTGTCTCTCCACTGGATTGGTAACCCAGTGTTAGTTTCCCGAAGGTAGGACCCGAAAGGGTCAGCTAGAGGGGGTATGAGGTCATACTTTGCCATTGTCGCCGGGTGGCCGATAACGCCCATGGCCGTGTCACTATGCCATGAAGTGGAAAAAGAGATCCATTGATAGAATGTTACTCATTAATAGAAAGTTTATTCATTCATAGAAAACGTGCACATTGATAGGATGTTTATACATTGATTATTCAATGATAGAGTAGTTTATGCTAGTGAGAAGTGCGCTTAAGCTAATTTACCTCAAAGGAGTTACCAGTTCCAAAGATGGGCTATGACTACGCTTACTTTAAGATAGACAAGCTCTATAAAGTCATGTGTTAGACAGTCTGTTAATGCCTTGGTGGAGTTGATGCTACGTGTGTTCTACAAGAGTTTATGTTTTGAGAAGAGAAGTGTGAAGACCCACATTCTATCCAAGAAGCATAGGTGGACGACAAACGGTTACTAATTGTGCTTGTGTCCTACGAAATCATCTTATGTTATTGTATTGCATAATGTTATCTATTAGTTGGTCTTATTATATTTGATGCTAGCTAGTTACTGACGTGTACGCGTTTGTGTTTATGTTTGATTGTTTAATGACTTTCTATGATTGTCCTGCTATGACACATTGGCCTTGGTCTGATGTTGAGCAGCAGGAGTATCATGGGCAGTCGTAGCTGGTATTGGAGCTTCTTTTGCATTGCATTGCATTGAGGGAGAGTGACGAGGTCGAAGCATAACTTGCGTCATACCGTTAATTTGATTCAGTAGTTCTTATTTGTCGTTTGAAAGCTTTGGTTACATACGTTTGTTATGGGGCCTTGTGTTCTCCTTTTGTGTATTTGTATTCCGCTGCGTGGTTTATAATTTGTATGGTAAAGGAGGCAAATCCTTTTTTTTTAAAACGCAAGCGTTGCCACCGGAACCACGATCCATGTTTGGCATGTTGATTTCAGAAGTCGGCGATGAATCATTCCGCCGTGATATAGCTTTGATAGACCGTTGATGCCTTTGCTTTATTAGATTCTAAATAACCTTTGTTTTTCTACAAAGACGCATAGTTTTAGGGCAAATGCTGCCGAAATTTCCACTCACCTTTTTAAAAGTAAATCTTAAATGTTTATTTAAATTCTTTTCCTTTTTGTTTTATGTAACACCCGAATTTCCTCCCGTCCTTAACGGTTTTCGTTTCGTACAAGGGATCGGAAATTCAGGGGTGTTACATTTTCTTTCCATGAAGGCGTTTAGAGATACCCTGGATCTTTTTAATCTTAAGGATGTTAGTGCTAGGGGATATGCCTTTTCGTGGTGTAATGAGTTGATGGTTGTATTGAGGAACAGCTTGATCATTTGGTTGCAAATTCAGTGTGGCACGATCTTTTTCGTGATGCCATTGCGGAGACGGTTATTTGGGATAGTTCGGATCACTATTCTCTTAGTCTTTCTTTTGGTACTAATAATTTCACTAACAATCATTCTATGTTGTTTAAGAAGAAAATTTTCAGGTTTGAAGCTAAATGGTTGCAGGCGGAAAACTTTAACAATCTTATGAAAGAGATTTGGGATAAGTCTTATGATGAGGGTGGCGGTTCTTGGTTATCTAGGATTAATCATTATGGCAAGCTTCTTATGAAGTGGGATACTGAAACATTTAAACGGACCCTATGGAGGATCGCTTGGTTGCAGAAGCGTTTAAAAAAACTGATATCTTCTAATCAAAACCGTATTACTATTGAGGAAAGTCGCGAAGTGGAGGAAGAACTGAGGGAGCTTCGTAGGTTTGAAGAGACGGCGCCCTGGCAGCGCTGTCGCCCTTTCATTCTTCGTGATGGTGACAAAAATACGGCCTTCTTCCATGCTAAGGCCGCTAGCCGTCTCAAGCGGAATAATATCAAAATGCTCCATGATAAGAATGGTACCCCCCAAACATCCATTGATAACATCAAGAAAGTGGTGATAGATTACTACAAAGACTTGTTCACTTCTTCGAGGGATCCTATTGGTTTGGGAGAGTTGGATATGATTGAGCAACGGGTTGACATGCCTATGGCTACGGATTTGTTGGTGCCGTTTCAAAAAGAGCAGATAATCCAAGCTCTTAAAGATATGCATCTGTGCAAATCTCCAGGCCCCGACGGTCTCCCTGCCATGTTTTTTAAGAAATATTGGCATCTTGTGGGCGAGGAGCTATGTACTTTGGTTCTTAACTTCTTCAATGGAGGTATCACGCCGGCTGAGTTAAATCATACATATGTGGTCCTGGCGAATAGACTCAAGAAGATTCTTCCCATGATCATCGACGAGAGCCAAAGCGCATTTGTTCCGGGAAGGCTCATCACGGATAACATTCTTTTGTCCTCAGAGATTTTTCATTTCATGAAGCACAATCAGGTTAAGAAACGAGGATATATGGCCCTGAAACTAGATATATCCAAGGCTTATGATCGGATTGAATGGGATTTCCTTCGCTCCATGATGATTAAGCTGGGGTTTCCTCTTTCATGGGCGGAGAGGGTTATGAGATGTGTTACTTATGTCTCCTATTCATTCCTGGTAAATGGTCAACCTACGGATCCTATTATCCCGTAGAGGGGGCTCCTTTAAGGGGACCCCCTATCCCCGTATGTCTTCTTACTTTGTGATGAGGGTTTCGGAAGCCTTATTAAGCAAGCCCTGGTTGATAATGTCTTACATGGTATATCCATCACTCATTCTGCGCCTAAGGTATCCCACCTCTTCTTTGCTGACAACAGCTTGATCTTTGCTCGAGTAAATCTTGGTGAAGCCGCGGCCATTAAGTCCATTATTCAGCGATATGAGCATCTTTCGGGTCAGAAAATTAATTTTGAGAAGAGTGAGATATCTTTTAGCCGGGATTTAGTGAGTAGCATTCGGAATAGTGTTCGTGACCTTCTCGATATGGATGAAGTCCAATACCATGATAAGTACCTTACTCTTCCTACTATATTTGATAGATCTAAAAAGATTTCGTTCTCCGGTATTAGGGATCGTATTTGAAAGAAGCTCCAAAGGTGGAAGGAGCGGTTGTTATCTCGAGCGGGAAAGGAGGTCTTGATTTAATCCATTATCCACTCTATTCCGAGCTATGCTATGAGTTTCTTTAAGCTTCCTATGTCTTTTTTCAGGGAGGTTGAAAGCATCACTAAGAGTTTTTGGTGGGGATCGAATTCTTCCAGAGGGATTCCTTAGAAAGCCTGGTCCTTCTTATGTGAACCAAAGGAGGAAGGCGAGATGGGCTTCCAGGATCTTGATAGATTTAATAACGCCTTACTTGCGAAACAGTTGTGGAGACTTCATATGGTTCCTGATTCTTTGTTGGCTAGGACTCTTAAGAGTAAATACTACCCGCATGCCTCGATTTGGGGTTCGAAGCTTGGGTATAACCCGAGCTTCTCTTGGCGCAACATGTGGAGTGCGAGGTTCATTCTTGAAAAAGGCACAAGATGGAGAATTGGTGATGGTCGAACTGTGCAGATTTGGAAGGATGCTTGGCTTGGGAGGGAGGGCTCTGGGAAGATTATTTCTCCCTCGTCCCTTCTCGCGCCTTACGTCACGGTTAGTGATCTCATCGACCCCGACCATAAGAATTGGAAATTAGGTTTACTTGGTTCCATTTTTCAGTCCATGGACGTGGATCATATTCTTCAGGTCCCTCTCATGAATTTGCTATGGGAGGAACGATTGTGTTTTCAAGGTCAAGGAAGCGTATAGGGTTGCTCTGAATATGGAAAACCAAGCCTCTTCTTCACACGGTGCGGATCCCATGTGGAAGAGGCTTTGGCGCTTGCATATCCCTCCGAAAGCAAAGATTTTCATGTGGCGAGCCGTTTGGGATATCATTCCCCATAATGGTAATTTGTTCAGGAAAGGGATCTTGGAGTCTTCCCATTGTCCTAGATGCGAGGCGCATGAGACTACCTCTCATATATTTAGAGATTGCGGTTGGGTTCGTCAATTTTGGAGTCAGGCTCCCACTATGATGGTCAAAAAGGACGCGCTTTGTTCACTGAAATTATGAATGACTTGGACTCGTTTAATACTGACCTTTTTGTTGTTTTATTGTGGCAGATTTGGTTCGCAAGAAACGAACTTTGCTTTGAAAAGGTGTACTCTTCTCCTGAGGTATGCTACAAAAGGGCGAAGGATGGTTTGATGGAATATCACAAGTGGAACAAATCTGTCACGAAGAAAAGGCAGCGTGAGCTCTCGAAGGGGTGCAAGCCGAGCAAAGGAAGTGTGATAGTTAACTTTGACGCATCCATAAATTCCCAACGTGGATGCTGCGGCCTGGGAGTGATAGCTCGTGATGATAGAGGCCGGGTTCTTATGGCTGCTGCCAAGACCCAGTGGAGTCTTCTCTCAGCTGAGATGGCCGAATTAAAGGCTTTGGAATGGGTTGTCCTCTTGGCGATTCATCATTCTTGGAACAACATTCTTATAGAAGAGGATGCCCATCTTGTGATCGAGGCGCTTACTCATAATAAGACGAGAGGCCTCCATTCTCAAGTGCTAAGGATAATATTAGGCTTCTTTCCTAAAGTTTGTGTAGTGTCACTTTCTCATTTTGTTTTAGAGAAAGTAATGAGGTAGCCCGTAAACTTGCTAAGTGCGCCTCTAGTAATATTTGTGATAGGGTTTGGCTTGATTCGTAGCCTTCTTGGATTTGTGATTTTGTTGCTTCAGAGTTTTCTTCTTAATAAAGTCGGGTTTCATTTCATAAAAAAAAATGTATGACTAATTTTTACAAGCAAAAATTATATCAATAAAAGAGAAAACTAGCTAATACAATTAATAGATTCTAGCATTGTTAATTTTTAACATGCGAACAACTAAAATCTTCCAAGACCTAAATATTGACATGAAATGAATTAAGTTAATATTGAGATTAGGGCAAGGGATGGTCACGGGTAGGGCTGTAAATTCGGTTACTCGGTCGGTTTTGGGTCGGGTTCTGTCGGGCTCGGGTAATATCAGGTTCGAAAATTTTCAAGTAATTTAAAGTTTTGGATCGGGTCGATTCGGTTACGGGTCTGATCGAGTACGGGTTTTATCGGGTTAATTCCATAATGGGTCGGTTTCGGTTTCGGTTCGGGGCAACTTCAATTTGGATTGTATCGGGTTCATCTGAAACAGTTCGAGTCTATATCGGTTATGCAACAGGTTGTATCGAGTTCGGTTAGACTATGGATCGGGTCATTATTCGTTTTAGGTTAATTTCAAGTCGGGTTATTTTGGGTTCGGATTAACTCCAGGTCGATAATATCGTTTTTTAGTTGAGCATTCGGTTAGGACTCGGGTCGGTTAAAATCCGATTTAGTTGAGTTTTGTGTCGGTTGAATTTTATTTTTTTTTATACAATTTATTCAAGTTGAAATTGTTTGTGATTGGAGCATGACTGAAGGTGTTCATTCGAGTTATTGGGTCGGTTTTAGACGGGTGTCTTTTGATTCGATTGGATTTTGCATCGGTTAATAATTTTCGGTTGTTTTTTAAAAGGGAGAAACAAATAGTTAAGCAAATTTTTTCAGATTACTTGAAGAAAAAATTCTACCCCTACCTCAATTTTGAGTTTTAGTTTTTGGCGGAATTTGTTGGATTTTGCGTCTTACTAATTGTATTCGTTGATGTGTATTTAACGATTTAATCTGACGGTTTGAAGCTTCGATCCGTGTATTTGTTCTTTACCATTGTTTAACCGCTGATGGTATAAATCTAATGGTTCTTGACATGCACTAACAAAAGTAAGTTTCTCCAACTGTTCGGTTCGGATATCAATTCATTGGATTTGCTATTGTTTTCACTTCATATCGTATATGAGTATATAATAAATTTAACCGCAATAAATTTATATTTACCAAATGAATAAATTAATAAATTTAGTAATAAATAAATAATAATAATTAAGGAAATTCATAGAATAAAATACTTTGACTTAATCATTTCTATAAGATTGAGAAAACTATAAACTTAATTACGATTTATGACGTATGTTTTTTGGGAATATAATATATGACATGTTTATTTTCGAGTTTACAAAAGTTTGACTAATAACGGATTTGGGTTAATGCAGTTTTAGTCGGATCGAATTCGGTTTCATGCATAATTCGAGTCGGATATGGCTCGGTTCGATCACTATTAGGGTCATATATGACGGCTATAAAAAAATGGTCGCAATTTGGTTTCAGATTTCTAGTTTTTCATTGTCAACCGGTTCGATTGCAACTTCAGTTTGATCAATGTTGATTGTCAGATCGGTAAATCTAAAAAAATAACATTTTTTCGGGTCAATTAACTTTCGATTACGATACATATTTTTGGGTCGGGTTCGAATTGTAACAAGTTATGTGCAATTCGAGTTTGGTTAGCCACATTGTCGGGTTAATCTCGGGTGTTGATTATGGGTCCTTTCGGGTGGGATTATGCCGAGTACCTATCGGGTTAAAGACGAGTTCGCATTGTAATAGGTCGGGTGCAAATCGAGTTCGGTTAACCACATTGTCGGGTTAATCTCGGGTATGGGTTGTTCTCGAGTCGGGTGCCATTCGATTATGGGTCTAAAATAATCGGGTACATGTCGGGTTATGGGTCAACATCAGGTCGAGCTTCGGTTGATTACAGGTCACCGCACCTCGGGTAAACAACCGGGTGGGATACAGGTCGATTTCGGGCGATATTTCAGGTCGGGTCTATTTTTTACAGCCCTAGTCACGGGTTCAGAACCCTATTGGACCCGCCCCAAACCCGCCCCTTTTTTAAGAGTCTAGGTATTATTTTTTATGACCCATCGGATCCGGGTCGGATCTGGATCTAAAAAATAATTGGCGGGTCTAGGTCCGGGTCCGGGTCTAATATTCAGACCCTAGACTCGCCCCTCGGACCCTTATGTATACTAAATTGTCCATTTTTATTTGTCTTTTACGAATGAATTCTGCCCCCAACACTTGATTTCTTTTCATATAATCATAATATATATAAATAATACTCCCTCCGTTTCCTAATGTTCTTCCCGTTTGGAATATTCTATTTTGGAGAGAGAAATTTGATTAAGATTTTCAAGACATATATAAATGATAAAATATATCCATGTGAGATCTCGTTAGGTTCGTCTAAATGTATACTTTTATATTATATATATTATGTAATTTTTTATAATGCGAATTTAGAGATATGAAGGCTCAAAATTTACTTTAAAAACTCTGCAAAAAGTAAACGGAAAGAACATTTGAAAACAGAGGGAGTATATATGCTACTTGCTAAGTGCTAACCCAATTACCCTTATTTGATGGGCTCGAACTAGTGTTTATAATAGAATTTAAGCGTATATGGGTGACGCTATGCGAATTTAGATGTTAAATTAGTATTAAATATTTGTAAAATACAATAATAACTCTCTTACAAATATACGAAAACTATAATGACTTACAAATGAGACTTTTTTTAGACCCACTATGGACCCATTAAGGACCCTAGACCCATCAGATTCGGAGGATCTGGGTCCGAGTCTGAAAATTTTGAACCCTTAGGGTCCGAATCCGGGTCTGTATCTCAAAAAATTAAAAGGGTCCGGGTCTGAGTCTAGGTGGACCCGCTCCAGACCCGCCCCATGACCATCCCTAATTAGGGCTATAAAAATTTGACTTGACCCTCAAAACCGTGTGATTGATCTAGGTTGTGATGACATGTAATCGACTTGATATTGACATGAGAAATCGATTATATTATAACCATGATCCACCTGCATTCGACTTGACCCTTATTCGATATTTACCGAAAATTTAGTTAACTGAAATGTACTTGCATCCAACCTGATACTGATCTGAACACAATTCTAGCCCCTAAGTATCCGACATAATCTGACTCGAAGTGACCCAAGACTCGTAAGTGACCCGCCCCAATATCAAAGATAGTTTTGTTAAAAATAAGTTTTATTCAATTAAATCAAGTTTAGTTCAGCTATATATAAGTTTGAATCAGTTGAATCACATTTATTTCACTAAAAGTATGCTTAATTCAACTGAATTAGACGTAGCTTAGCGAAATGAAGTTATATTCAGTTGAATGAAGTTTAGTTTAGCTTAAAATAACCATAATTCCACTGAATTAAATTAGCTAAAATTAGTTTAATTCTACTGAAGGAAAATTTGTTTATCTAAAAATAAGCTTAATTTAATTGAATAAAATAATGTTTATACAAACATAAGTTTGACTAAGTTAAATGTAATTTAGTTTAGCTAAAACTAAGTTGATTCAGCTATATGAAATTAAGGTTAGCTAAAAATAAGCATTATTCATGGTCCCTAGCTTTTTAAATATCGCTCTTTAACTCGTTTTTATATTTCTATCTTCTTATTTTTATTTTTTTTATTTATGTGTATTTTATTATATGTTTTATTATTATTAATGGTCATCATATGTGTAAGTTGCAGGCTTTTCGAATAGTTGCAGGTTGTCAAGCCTCTTTGAAGATCTTTCTTGAGCCGAGGGACTCTGTGACCGTACACTCCTTTATGGGTATGAGTTGTCGCCTTCCTTCCCTCCCGAGACCATAGTTTTCCTATGAGCGGGATAGACTGGGTATAATGATGATGGTGATGATGGTGATGATGATGATTATGATAAAAGTAAGTATTATTTAATTAAATCAAGTTTAGTTCAGCTAAAAATATGTTTGAAATTTTTTATTCAAGCTTATTTTAGCAAAAAAAAAAGTTTGATTTAGTTGAGTCAAATTTAGTTTAGCTAAATGATTCAACTAAATGAAGTTTAGTCTAGATAAAAATAACTTTAATTAAACTAAATCAAGTTTAAACTAGTTAAATATAAGTTTGATTCATTTGAATCAAAAAAAATTGATTAAGCTAAATCGAGTTTAAACAAGCTAAATATGAGTTTGATTCAGCTAAATGAAATTTAGTTTAGATAAAAATAGTTTTGATTCAGTTGTTTCAAGTTTAGTTTAGCTAAGAAAAGGAATGATTTAGTTGAAAGAAGTTTAGTTTTGTCCAAAATAAGTTTAATTCAGCTAAATCATATACTTTTAGCTAAAATTCAATTTGGTTTAGCTAGATGAAATTCAGTTTTGCTAAAAATAAGTTTGATTAAGCTGACTCGGGTTTAAACCGGGTCCAAAACCGGATACCCGGTTTTATTAGAATGTTTTTTTTTTTTTTTATCTTGTAGTCGTTTTGTCGTTCAACGATACATTTGCTTATCTCTATTTTCACTTAAAATAATTTTTTATATAAAATTCAAATACAAACTCTCTAAAAACTTTTAACTTAATTAGTCATAAAAGATTAATTAAGAAAATGAGAGAATAATATTATTGTTTATGGGTTTAAGTAAGACCAATTATAAGATTCAAATACTAACTCTTCAAAAATATTCAATCCAAGGTTAGTTTAAGAGATATCATGATCATTTTATTTACGAAAATAAAGTAAAAATAATAATAAAGAAAGAAAACCGGATACCGGATACCGGATACCCGGTTTACAAAAATTTGTGACCCGGATCTGGATCCGGTATCCGGTTTTAAAACCGGGTACTCGACCCTGATTATCCGGTTTGCGAAAACCGGGTAAATTATCCGGTTTTAGAAACCTGATACCGGATAATTCGGGTCGAAATTTTCAGATCTAGTTATTATGAACACCTACTTTCAACTAGATGAAATTTGGTTTAGCTAAAAATAAGTTAGCTTCACATGAATGAAGTTCATTTTAGCTAAATAAATTTTATTGTGCTTAATCGATCAAGTTTAGTGTAAATTAAGATTAATTTGTCTTTCAAACAAAAAACATCAATTTGATTCAACTGAATCAAGTTTAGTTTAAATAATACTCCCTCCTATTCACCCTAAGTATCTCATTTTTTTATTGGGTCAAGTCACCTTAAATGTCTCATTTTTATTTTGGGTATGTTAACTTTACCAATTTATTCCTACTAAACTTAATTTTTTTTACACCTTTACACCTATTAACCCCACTTAACACCTATAAAAATTAAAATACTCTACATTTTTCTCTTACATATGTGGTCCCATTTGACCACCTAAAAAATGGTGAAAAGTCAAATGGGACACTTAGGGAGAATAGGAGGGAGTAATAAATTTGATTAAATTAAATTAAATTTATCACTAATGGAAAAAACCTCAAAGGCTGCGGTTTGGAGGCCACAAAAGGCTGCGTTTTTGGACCCAAGCACTTGTCGTAGCAGCTGATAGTATTAAACAATGGCTGTGGTTAAAAAACGCAGCAAGAAAAATTGTTATTGGCTGCGGTTTTTTGGCCTGTCCGCAGCTAATAATGTGATTTTGGGAAACCCAATTTTGGGCACATTATTGGCTGCGGTTTTGGTACCTGTCCGCAGCCAATGTAATGTTTTTTTTTTGTTTTTTTTTTTGTTTTATTGATATTTGTATATATTATCCTAATTATAAAATAATAAATATTTAACAATAATAAACCATTAATAATCACCAAAATAATATATTTATAATATACATAAATAATTTAATTGTGCATTTACAAATAAATTATATAATATATAATATATACAAATATATATACATAAATTTAACGTACACCACTACAAAACATAAGCTACCAACATAAATTAGAAATATACACGGCAACTTTGTCTTTCACTTCGCGTATTTCCGTTTCTGTCAATTCGCGTGTTTCCCTTGGAGTGTCGTATATAATCTACGTATTAAAAGAAATTATTAAAAAGTTAGTACATATATATTATAGATTTTCTAATAAATATTTATAATATTATAATTTAAAAACATAATAAATACTTACGGAATCAAAACTTTGTACCCCGAGTTTCTTCATGGCTTCTATGATATCTTCCATAAATTTAAGCACGTAGTAGCCGCAGTAAATGCTATTTTTTGTTGAAAACACTAGTAAAAAAAAATTATACTATATGTTAGTACCAAATTAAAAACGCTTCAAAAACGTTAAAAACGCAACTTAACACTTAATTTCAAGCAAATCACAATTATTTTCGATTCGGACCGTTTCAACAAGATAATATAGCAAATAGTGTTGTGTGCCAAGTTTCGTGCATAACAAACCAAGTTTAAGCTATTTTACACGCGAAAGTGACAAAAATCCTTCAAAACACTTAAAAACGCAACTTAACACTTCATTTCAAGCATATGACAATTATTTTTGATTCGGACCACTTCAACACAATAATATATACCAAATAGTGTTGTGTGCCAAGTTTCGTGCATAACAAACCAAGTTTAAGCTATTTTACGCGTGAAAATGACAAAAATAGTTCAAAACACTTAAAAACACAACTTAACACTTAATTTCAATCATTTGACAATTGTTTTCAATTCTAACTAGTTCAACACAATAATATATACCAAATAGTTATATATGTACCTTTACTGCTCTCCATTTTGGGTATGTGGCTCTCACAGCAGATCTCATTTCCCCACGCATTTTCTTCATAACACTGAAAAGACATGGAGAAAGAATAAATATTTACTTAATACTATTTATTATAACACTTAAATGAAATTGGTTGACAATTTATAACAATTTATAAACTTACGCATTCAACAAAGCTTTGAATTTTATGTTGCGAGGCATAGCTTGTCCTTGATGTAATGAGTCGAAGACGTGCACCGTATTCGCTATAGGACATATGACCAAAAGTATCCAATGCAGACTACAAAAACCACGATTTGAAATCAACAAGATAGAGAATAGGTGAACATAAGTAAAAATCAAAATATAAGTTCAATTTCAAAAATAAAACTAATCACCTTTCATAGTATGGAGCTAGAATAAACGTGTGTTTAGATGCAAATGAATGTTTCAGAGCACGTTCAACGTATGCTTTGACGTCATCTGGATCAGTCTGACTCTTACACCCGAAATGGACTCAGGATCAAACCATCCAAATTTTATTGGAGGTTCGAGGCAATTCAACTCCTCGTAAGCCGCACAAAACTCACGAATAAGAAAATTTTGTCAGTAATTCGATTATTAAAACAATTAAACAAGAAAAACCTAAATTGTAAGATAAGAACATCACATACATCATGTAGACATGGATAAGGGCGATATTCAACATCTTCCCTTGCAAAAATTGCCCAATGTCACTAGGACCAATAATGACGCTAGGCTCCTCGACAAAGCAGAATTGTTCCGTGCTCAGGGGTAGAATAGTTGGGTCCTCCTCACACATGCGAGATGCACCTTTGTGCAGCCATAGGCAATCTGGAGAGAGATGTTTAAGCTCCTCATAAGTCAAGAGTGGAGTGATTCCCACCGACGATGAGGAACCGATCTCTCTCATAGAGCCCTTTGAACTCTTTTCCTATTTCAATTTATACAATTAAATTAGTGTAATAATCACGGAATTGAAATAATAAAAACAAATAAGATAACACAAAAGATTATTACCTTGGCAGTGAATCGAACCCAAACATATGGCCATGTGACGAAACTACCTTGGGCGTCCGATAGTTTCTCAAGGGTCCATTCTGGCATTGGAACCGAAAGTGAGAAATCTTCGAACCCCTTTATGATAGTTTCCACCATCACACTAATGTGGCCACTTGTAACAGGCATTGAATGCACTGTTTGCCCCTTATGGGTTGGTTGCGCCATACCGTATGCAACCTCAGTTAAGTCGCCACCACGAGCAACGCCTAACTGAGGCAGCAAAAGAGAGCAAGGAGTCGCCTCCTGAAAATTTTGTTGTTTAGTACAATTAACTTCATAATAAATTATTAAAACACGTTGCAATTTAAATAATTACGCGCTTATATATTTAAAAACTATATGTACCTTTACCACTGGCTCGGGAAAAGGTTCCGGAACCTGAGAAACGGAGTTCATGGTCTCCGGTGTGGGATTGTGTGGCTCGGGTGTGCTACGGGTATGAGTGGGCTGGTGTGCTACGGGGGTAACGGGCTCGGGTGATGGCTCCACCGAAGCCTTAGGATCCCCATGTTGACTTTGTTGGTCTTCGGCAATCAAATTTGCCAAATCAACAGTGGGTGCTCCTATCTTCTGCAACAGTGATGCCAACTTGTCGAGAACGTCCTTTGTCACTTGTGCTCTGACATTGGCTGTGACATCGGCTGTGATTTTTTCCTTGAGTCGTTTCTCTACTTCATCAATTGATGGCATCGTTCTGGATCGAGTAGCAACGCACTCATTGCCGAATGCCTTCCTTACACCCACGCGGACGCCTCCTTTGCCGACTACCCGCCCTTGATGGTCTTTCCCTAAGACGATATGCAATGCATCAACATTGCCTCTTGGGGTGAACTCCCCCGTAGTTTCTTTTTCCTTCTAGCCCATCTGTTCAAATAAAAACGCTCAATTAGTTTAAGTATATAACAAATCAAGAATATACTTAAATAATATGAAAACTCTCCACAGCATCCGCAATCTTCTTCGTTCCCGGATCAGGAATGGTAAATTAACCAATTTCATCTCGAGCATGAAGCCCGCAGTACCAATCCCGCACCCGATCAGTAGTATTCACGGATGCGGAGGTAGTCGTAGATGAGTTCGGGGCTGGACTCTGATTGGGGTATAATCCCGCATCCACCCACTCTTTTCGGGCCTCATCGTACGTTCTTGGGCCCATGTGATGGTAAAACTTCCTTTTCTTTGCTGACTCGGAAGCTTTACTACGCTTTTCCTAATTAATCAACAGAAGTCAAATGTCATATATTTTTAGTTAAATAATGAAATCAAAATAAGTAAATTCAAATGAAAAGCTATAATATGGAATACTTACAACTTCGTTGAGAGTTGTTTTTTTTGCAACAAACGCCTCCCATTAATTCTTCAATATGTTAGGTCATATCTCATACGGAATCTTTGAAGGTGCTTCTTCTTCTCCACCTTCGTTTCCCGTTTTGACCTTCTTGGTCTGACAGTGACTCTTTGTAATCCAGCGAGCTACGAGCTTGGATTTGAAATCTCTGAATCTTTCAGCAACACCTGAAAGAAAAATACTCTTCTTTTCTTCGACATGCTCGATGTGAAAAAGATTCTACAAAAGAAAATTATAATTAATAATTAATGTCAATTCAAATAATTTGAAAATTAAAGTAAATTTACCAATTTCGTTCTCATAGTGAGTTCTTCAAACCCTCTGGAACCTCGCTCCACGCGTGCAATATGGAAATCTTGCGAACAGATAGGCCCACTTGTTTTCCATATTGCCTACGCCACTTTCCACACGGCTGACCCAATGCATTGTATTCGAGGTACATAGAGTCTGTGACATTGAGGTTTTTCGTAGGACGTCGCCCTTTTCGTTTCTTAGATGATGTCATTGTTGTAGTAGGAACAGCTGTGACTATGACCATATCATTAATTGGAGGAGCATCATCAGCCAATTCTTCGTGTCTAACATGTGGGTCGTCATCCTCATTGGCATGATCAGCATCATTTATGTCCTTTTCCATCCTCGGATCATAGTCCTTATCCGAATCACTATGAACAACGTCATCCAATGTCTCAATCTCGGGGACAATTCCGTCTCTAAAAAGATGCATTGTAGATAAAGTACCTGAAAAAATTTGAATAGAAATACATTAGAACATGTTTGAGCATCAAAACAGTTTAAAACACAACTTAACACTTAATTTCAAGCATATGACAATTATTTTCGATGCTAACTACTTCAACACAATAATATATACCAAATAGTGTTGTGTGCCAAGTTTCATGCATAAGAAACCAAGTTTAAGCTATTTTACGCACGAAAGTGACAAAAATCCTTCAAAACCATTAAAAACGCAACTTAACACTTAATTTCAAACATATGACAATTATTTTCGATTCTAACTACTTCAACACAATAATATATACCAAATAGTGTTGTGTGCCAAGTATCATGCATAACAAACCAAGTTTAAGCTATTTTACACGCAAAAGTGACAAAAATACTTCAAAACCGTTAAAAACGCAACTTAACACTTAATTTCAAGCATATGACAATTATTTTCGATTCTAACTACTTCAACACAATAATATATACCAAATAGTGTTGTGTGCCAAGTTTCATGCATAACAAACCAAGTTTAAGCTATTTTACGCGCGAAAGTGACAAAAATCCTTCAAAACCTTTAAAAACGCAACTTAACACTTAATTTAAAGCATATGACAATTATTTTAGATTCTAACTACTTCAACACAATAATATGTACCAAATAGTGTTGTGTGCCAAGTTTCATGCATAACAAACCAAGTTTAAGCTATTTTACGAGCGAAAGTGACAAAAATCCTTTAAAACCGTTAAAAACGCAACTTAACACTTACTTTCAAGCATATGACAATTATTTTCGATTCTAACTACTTCAACACAATAATATATACCAAATAGTGTTGTGTGCCAAGTTTCATGCATAACAAACCAAGTTTAAGCTATTTTACGCGCGAAAGTGCCAAAAATCCTTAAAACCGTTAAAAATGCAACTTAACACTTAATTTCAAGGATATGACAATTATTTTCGATTCTAACTACTTCAACACATTAATATATACAATATAGTGTTGTGTGCCAAGTTTCATGCATAATAAACCAAGTTTAACCTATTTTACGCGCGAAAGTGACTAAATCCTTCAAAACCTTTAAAAACGCAACTTAACACTTAATTTCAAGCATATGACAATTATTTTCGATTCTAACTACTTCAACACAATAATATATACCAAATAGTGTTGTGTGCCAAGTATCATGCATAACAAACCAAGTTTAAGCTATTTTACGCGCGAAAGTGACAAAAATCCTTCAAAACCTTTAAAAACGCAACTTAACACTTAATTTCAAGCATATGACAAATTTTTTTAGATTCTAACTACTTCAACACAATAATATATACCAAATAGTGTTGTGTGCCAAGTTTCATGCATAACAAACCAAGTTTAAGCTATTTTACGCGCGAAAGTGACAAAAATCCTTAAAAACCGTTAAAAACGCAACTTAACACTTAATTTCAAGCATATGAAAATTATTTTCGATTCTAACTACTTCAACACAATAATATATACAATATAGTGTTGTGTGCCAAGTTTCATGCATAATAAACCAAGTTTAAGCTATTTTACGCGCGAAAGTGACAAAAATCCTTCAAAACCTTTAAAAACGCAATTTAACACTTAATTTCAAGCATATGACAATTATTTTCGATCCTAACTACTTCAACACAATAATATATACGAAATAGTGTTGTGTTCCAAGTTTCATGCATAACAAACCAAGTTTAAGCTATTTTACGCGCGAAAGTGACAAAATTCTTCAAAACCGTTAAAAATGCAACTTAACACTTACTTTCAAGCATATGACAATTATTTTCGATTCTAACTACTTCAACACAATAATATATACCAAATAGTGTTGTGTGCCAAGTTTCATGCATAACAAACCAAGTTTATGCTATTTTACGCGCGAAAGTGACAAAAATCCTTCAAAACCTTAAATAATTCATACCTTGTGAATCAATTAATTCAAATGTATTCTTTCTGTGTGATCTACACGCATATAACCAACATCTTCATCATCTTCATTCACCGATTTTGGATTGATAAAGGGTGGGGAGTCTTCAAAAGCATTATATTCTTCCTCATCCTCAACATCACCTATACCAAGGATACTTCTTTTTCCCGGTAACACAATAGACCATTTTTTATCAGAAGGGTCTTTAATGTAAAATACTCGGTTGGCTTGTGTGGCTAGTATGAATGGCTTCTCACTATCACGCAAACGATCCAAGTCTACAAGAGTGAATCCACTAGGGTCGTCATTTTTAACGCATTTTCGATTATTATCCACCCACTTGCATTTGAAAAGACCCATAGTTAAAGTACAATAGTCAAGTTCCCATATTTCATGTATCCGCCCGTAGTATACCGATTTAGCATCAACCGGCGATTGATCCTTGGCACTCGCGTAAAATGTAGATGACGACAAAATAGAACCCCACTATTCTGCAGATACGATGACTTCTTATCTTGACCCTCAGTCCAAAATGTGAACCCATTAGCATCGTAACCCTCATATTTGTTGACATCATCACGAGGACCAAAAGCTAACCACTTAACAATTTCAGATACACCCTTTAGGTCTTCACATATTACTCGATTATGAAACCAATCAATAAACGTCTTGTTATGCAACTGCATCAATGCCATATCACCTTTAGAAGGATATTTTGCGCGCAATATATCAAAATGCTCATTCAAAAAAGGATGAACTTCTGAAATATGATGCAACACATACAGGTGTGCTTGTAGAAGACTATTTAGCTAAATTAAAATGTTTTGGAGCCAATTGTTCCTTTTCCTTCAAGTCTTCCTTCATGTCGAGAGGTGGGAAGTCCAATAGGCTTTGTCATAGCCATATATTCGGCTATAAAATTACCAATCTCATCGCTTACAGTGCCTTGAATCATACTCCCCTCTGGTTGTGCTGGATTCCTCACTTTGTTTTGTAAAACACCCATGTGTCTCTCAAAAGGATAACACCACCTTAAAAAAACTGGACCCAAAAGCTTGATTTCACGAACGAGATAGACAATAAGATGAACCATTATGTCAAAGAAAGAAGGTGGAAAATACATCTCAAACTTGCATAAAGTTACAATCACGTCGACTTGAAGAGCATCAAGTTTAAAGGGATCAAGAACTTTACTACAAATTGTGTTGAAGAACGAACATAGCTCGGTAATAGCATATCTCACATGTTTTGGCAATATTCGACGTAGTGCAATCGGTAAGAACACTTACATCATTACATGGCAATCGTGAGATTTCATGCTTCCCAACTTCAATTCACCATTAAGGGTCACAAATCTCTTCATGTTGGATGAGTACCCAGACGGAACCTTAATGCCATACAAAGACTCACAAAAGGCCCGCTTCTCTGCTTTGGACAATGTGTAGCAAGCTGGAGGCAAATAAACTTCTTCACTCCTCATCTTCTTCTTACCGACCTTTCCCTTGCTACTACCACCAACTTCATCAGCTCTTTCTCTTTTCTTACTCACCTTAACCTGTGCCCACAACTCCGGATGAATACCCTTACATTCAAAGTAATCTCGCATGGCCTTAACATACTTTGTCTTACCCGGAATGTTCATGAGAGTCCCGAGTATGACATCGCATACATTTTTCTCTATATGCATAACGTCAAGACAATGCCTAACCTGTAGATCTCTCCAATATGGAAGCGTCCAAAAGATTGAATTTTTTTTCCACAGTCGGTCTTCACCCCCTTTAACTTGCCCCGTTTTACCAAATACAGTCTCAACCCCCTTAACCTGTTCGTAAACCTCATAACCGGTCAACGGTCGACGAGCTACACGGTCCTCAACCTCCCCGTTGAACATCTTCTTCTTCTTACGGTATTGGTGATCTCGTGGGAGGAACGTTCAATGGTTTATGAATACATGTTTGCACTTAGGAATCCACGTGGATTCCATGTCATCAATACATATTGGGCATGCTTTCTTCCCTTTGTTCTTATACCCTGATAAGTTTCCATATGCCGGAAAATCGTTAACAGTGCATAAAAGCATCGCACGCAAGGTGAACTCCTCATTAGCATATGCATCAAACACGGAAACTCCTTCATCCCACATCTTTCTCAAATCCTCAACGAGAGGTGCAAGATATACATCTATGTCATTGCCAGGTTGCTTAGGACCCGAGATAAGAAGGAAAAGCATAATGTACTTACGCTTCATACACAACCAAGGTGGCAAATTATAGATCACTAAAAGTACCGGCCAAGTACTATGTTGAGAACTAAGATTGCCAAATGGGTTCATTCCATTCGTGCACAGTCCGAGCCTTAAATTACGAACTTCATCCCCAAAAGTCTTGTGCAACCTATCAATACTCTTCTACTCCGGAGAATCGGATGGATGTGTGAGCAAGTGATCTTTCTTCACCCTATCTGCATGCCACCTCAAATTTAACGCATCTTTCTTTATAGAAAACAAACGCTTGAATCTAGGTATTATTGGAAGTTACCACAATACCTTGGCCGGGGGCCCATTAGCATCCCGAGCCCCTTTACGCTTGTAACGCGATAACCCACACCTAGGACACTCTTCTAAGTTCTCGTTTTCATTCCGAATACAATACACAATCATTGGACCCATGAATCTTCACGGTACTCTTTTGAGAAGCCTCTGTCAACAAGTTAAATACACGAGGACGTTTTCCTAACTCATCCTCGACTCCCTCCATCATCTCATCAACACGATCCACATCCTCATCGACATTCTCTTCATCAACACGATCCACTACATCCTCATTGACATCGGCCACATTATTGACATCCTCAACAACACTCTTTTCCTTGTAAACACCCTCCTCACCATACCAAACCCAAACATGATATTGAGGCCTAAACCCACGTCAAAGTATGTGCTCCCTAAGGATATAAACACTATCTACCTTTGATACATTGCCACAATTGACACATGGGCAATAAAAACCAACTCCCCCCGTCCTAACTTGATGTTCAACCGCAACACTACAAAATTCTAATACGCCATCAATAAATTCTGACGATTCAATGCTTCCATACATCCATGAACGATCTTTTGTCATCCTAAGTGTGATTATCTAATTCAAAACAAAAGTATAAATTACTTAAAAATATAACAAAACATAATATATATGATAAATTTAAAACTTAAAAACAACAACTAATACATACAACATATATATAACAACTAATACATTTTAAAAAAATTATCATTTAACCCTTAAAATTTGAAAAACAATGAAAATTACCTTGTGTATCTAGATGAATAGCTACAATGTGACCTAAAATTAAACAAGAAAAACAAAATTAGCAATATAAGTAATGGGTATTTTCGTGCAAAAAAAAAACAATATAAAACGAAAAAAAATGAAAAACTTTCGTGTGTATGAGTCAATACAAGTAACTCAAGAATTGTATGAGTATATACAAACTCAATGACATCACAAAATCATGTATACATACGGTTTCAAAGACCAAGCAAATTAAATTCCAATATTTCAAAATCATGATTAAAAATATGCAAGACCCTAATTACCTTTATTGCCTAGCTTGGATTACACCAATAAAAATGGAAACTTTCGTGTGTTGAACAAGAAGAGCAGCAATGGAAAGACAATAAACCAAAATCACCTTGAACAAGAAGAAGCAGCGTTTTTTCGAACTAGGTTGAATAAGCTTGAAAAACAATGATGAAATGAAATGAACAAGAAGGGTTTTTCGAACTAGGTTGAACAAGAAGAAGGGTTTTTCGTGGGTTTTTCGAAGGTCTTTCGTTTCGCACAGCAAAAGCAAAGCAAGCATTAGGAAGAAGAAGGGTCATGAAATGAAACAGTAGGTTTAATTTTAGACGTTAAGAGGCGCGTTTTTGAAAGAGGTATTGGCTGCGGACACAAGCCAAACTGCAGCCATTAAGCATTTAATATTTTGGAACTTTAATTATTGGCTGCGGACACTAGCATAATCGCAGCCATTGAGCATTTTACTTGATTATTGGCTGCGGACATCATCCTAACCGCAACCATTGACCATTTTTTTTTTGAAGTTTGATATATTGGCTACGTATACCCATGAACCGCAGCCAATTTGCAGCAGCCAATAGCTTTTTTTCCACTAGTGTATGTTTGTTAAAAGTAAGTTTGATTAAACTGAATAAAGTTTACTTTAGCTAATAAGTTTTATTCAGCTAAATCAAGTTAAATTTAACTAAAAATTAGTTTTTTCGACTAGATAAAATTTATATTAGTTAAGGAAAAGTTTAATTCAACAGAAATAAGTTTTGTTTAGCTAAAATAAATTTAATTCAGATTAATCAAGTTATTATTAGCTAAAATAACCTTGGTTTAGCTTAATAGGGTTAGAAATAAGTTTGATTTAGCTAAATCAAGTTGAAGTTAGCTAAAAATATGTTGATTAACCTAACACAAAAACTTGGACGAGGCCGTCCTATTCTAACACGTGATCTAGGCCGACCCATTGTTAGGCGCGTATACTACACGCATGCGCTTTGCCCTCCAGATTTCTATATTTCTTTTTGGTTTTTTTCATTTTCTGGGCATTTTTCAATTTGAACCTTAAAGGTATCAATTTTGACCTTAAAGATATCAATTTCAACATAAAAGTAGTACTTAAACATATCAATTTCCCATCAAAAAAAAAACATATCAATTAAAGTAAAATTTTCAATTTGAACCTATAAGTGATCAATTGTGGTGTTAAACTGATCATTTTCTACCTAAATATGAATTGTTTCACAATTTGAGAACGAGGTTAATAAAATGTTATTATTTTATCATTCTATGGATGAATTTTAAACAACAAATGAATGGTCAATAACACTATCAATAGTATCAGTTTACATATTATAAGCATAAATATCAGAAACTTAAAAAACAGTAAAAAAAATTCAATACAAAAAACACAATGTAACTGTAAATGTTAAACTTAACATTATCAATTATTACCAAACATGCATCAATTAGGATCTTATCTTATTTCTGTTATGATGTTAACTATATCAATTATAATCAAAATAAATGAATTACATAACAATATACAATTGAATACTTATCATGGTCAATTATTACCAAACATGTATCAATTATGACCTTACAATTCAATACTTATCACTGTCAATTATATTAGGTAGAAATTGATCTGTTTAACGTCAAAGTTAATCACATATAGGTTCAAATTGAAATTTTTACTTTAATTGATATGTTTAAGTACTACTTTACGTTGAAGTTGATATCTTTAAGGTAAATTAATACCTTTAAGATTAAAATTGAAAAATGCCCAGAAAATGAAAAAAAAGAGAGAAAACATATAAGGCGCGCAAATTGGGCCGACCCACTCTTGTCTCAATTTGAAACGGTCTCGCCCAAGACCATCTGTTAACCTAAGTCAAGTTTAGTTTATTTATGTTAACAACTCAAAATATGTTAAAACTAGCTCGTAGTCAACCCAAACATTATTTAACACAAAGGAAAATTTCGATCAACCAGAGCCCAAAAAATTATGGTAAGCACAATTCTAAGGATGATATAACTTATTTGAAGTAAACCAAATCCTAAATCACCCAACTCTAAATTAACCTAAAACCAAAAATTAATAACCCGAACCATAATCTAACAGGATTTGATTTGACCTGTAGTATAACCAATTTGAACTCGAGCTATATTAACCCTACCCATTATAAACCCAAACCAAAATTGACTCGATTAGAAACTAAATTTGACTCGATGCGGTAATTATCCAATACGGATAGGAACTCGTTTTCACCCATTATCATCATCATCATCATCATAATCAGAACCAGTGTATCCCTCTCATAGGAAATTAAGACAGGGTCTAAGAGAGGAAAGGAAGACGACAACTCATACTCAAAAAGGAGGATGCAACTAAAGAGTCTATAGACTCGAAAGAAATCCTTAGAAATGCAACTAAAATCGAACCCGATAAAAACTCAACCGATTAATTAACCAAATTCACAGCTCTAATTGAGAGGGGAATTTATACCTTTGTTGCGTAAATTTCACTAGTTAATAGTATAACTGTGAGACAAGAAACGCAAGTGAACTCATTTGTTGTAGTCCACCAATGATGTCTTACAAGATCATGTATATTAATATCTTTAACTAATGTTTTATGTATACAACACTTATATTTAACTACACTCACTCTAAACTGTTCATACCCATATCAAGGCTATTTCAAAAGTCACAAAATCAAGATTGTAGTGAAGAGATAATCTTATTTATATTAATTCAGAAAAGCATGATGAAGTAAATATATAAGTCTAGCATGTGCCCATCTTATTTTAAAAATTTTAGAATTTTTTTTTAAAAATACTAGTATATGATAAAATTTTTCTATTTATTATAATATATCATATTTGAGTATTTCACTACAAAAAAAATGCAAACTTCCGACTATCCGAAATACCGACTAAATTCCGACTTTCCAGGGTTAGTCGGCTCAGATTAGTCGGTAAATCATTTTAGTAGGAAAACAGTCGAAAATTTCCGATTATCCATTTTGGTCGGAATTTCCAACTACCCATATAGTCGGAATTTAGTCGCCAAGCACTATTTAAGAATTCAACCCAAAATGACAAAAAAAAAAAAAATTACCTACCAAATTACCGACCAGTTTGCGACGACCCAGTTGGTCAGAAAAAAAATAAAAAAAAATAAAAAAAAAAAACTAATGAGAAAGTGACAGGTCACACGCACGTGGCTGCCACCTGGCGCCCACGTCAACAATCAGCATGCACTCTTCCACCAATGTCGTTGGGAAGAATCAAACACCTGACCTCATATCCATGAGGTCAATGCTCCACCAGCAGGCCAAGAGATGGGTATTGATACTCTAAGCTATCTTATTGAATTTATAACATAATAGCACTCCTTCCACATAACATTATTATTATTATTATTATTATTATTATGAAGTATTATTTTAGTTAGTCGTATTTATTATTATTATTATTATTATTATTATTATTATTATTATTATTATTATTAGTTTAATTAGTCGTATTTATTATTATTATTATTAGTAGTCGTTTAGTGTATTATTTGTCGTAGTATAGTATTAGTAAATTGTTAATTGTATTTGTGTATTACTACTCGTATTAGTTCATTATTAGTTGTATTAGTAGATAATTAATGGATTATTATTATTATTATTATTATTATTATTATTATTATTATTATTATTATTATTATTATTCGTATAACCCGTTTTAGTATATCATTTATATAGTATTAGTTGTATTAGTATAATATTAGTCGTATTATTATTATTATTTTATTATTACTTTATTTAGTTATTTAGTTGTATTAATTAGTTATTATTAGTCATATTAGTATATTATTATTATTATTATTATTATTATTATTATTAAAGTATTATTATTAGTTGTATTAGTATATTATTATTATTATTATTATTATTATTATTATTATTAATATATTAATAATGCAAAACTATTAGTATAAAACAAAATTTTAATAAAATAACAAAATATGTTGTTAGCTTGAATTGAACAAGGGACCTTTGGTTTGCAAACCATTGTAGTAACCACTACACCACAACAACTTTTGTATTCTATATCCAAATTTTTTCAACTTATATCTATATTTGGTCAATCAAAAAAATGAAAATTACCACCGACCAACTACCGACCAACTTTTGGTCGGAAAGTGGTCGGAAAATTTTCCGACTAAAAGTGGGTAGTCGGTGGGTTTTAGTCGGAACTTTGCAATTTTTTTGTAGTGTTTATTCTGTTGTTACTCTTGTGTAAAATATATAAATATGTTCGCGGTAATTAAATCAATAAATCAAGTACAAAAACAAATTTTTGGGACCCCTCTAACAACGGGATCTTGTGTTATACACCGCTTTGCACATGCTAATCTACACCCATACAACAATGAACATTTTACTCATGTAAATTGTAATACCATTTAACGGGCGCGCATCAATAAAACCGTTCCTTTTCCTCTTTTTAATTTATTGGTTACAAAATGAGAATTAAGGAGCTCATTAATCCGTCAGATAATAAGCCATAAAAGATTTGGGTTACTCAATAACAACAATTTAATTAAACCATTATTTAAATAGAAAAATTATGAATAATATCTAGTCCTATTAGATAGGTCATATGAAACTAGATTAATATAGATTCACATAGAGGTGTTCATTTGTGTATGAGGTCGAGTGTTTCGGGTCAGTTTAAATTCCAGTCTTATGTCCACACTCATTTTGATATTATTTTAAATTCATATTGAAGTCGATTTGGTTTCAAAGTCGGATAAATATCGGATAATTAGGTCTGTTTTGAATATCTTTAGATTTAAACATACAAATGGTCTTATATATTAACAGAATGCGAACCACTAGGCTTAATAACATTAAGTTCACACTATTATCACCATATATTTATTGGTTTTTAATAAAATATAAATGTTTTGCTAAGAGAATTTTATTATAGAAGTATATAAATTTTATTATGTTAAGAGAGTTTCCACCTGATTATTGAACTATTATCCTAACACCAATCTTATTGGTGTAAAAGATTTTACAATTCGCATAAGAATTAAAAAAGAACATAGCACTCATATTTAAATTCGAAAAGATTATGGTCAAAAATGAATAGAACCGATTTATAATACTTGCTACTGAATATTCACTATCATTATCAATCAGAGAATATATTATTGGACAAAACAGTGAGATTAACAAAAAAAATTAAAATCCCATGAAATGAGGGTGAGATAACCCCACCTTAAAAGAAGTTGTTGCAACGTGGGGTCAACGTGCATGCCACACTTGTCAGAAACTCCAAATCACATTCACCAATCAAACAATCATTAATATTTGATTAATGTGCAATCAACACCCTTAACATGCTTTCTTCTTTCAATAAAACAAATCAATAACCAAGTAGGAATGTAAGAACACTATTGGTCTCTACTACTCCCTCCCTATCGCAAATATCATTAAAATCAACTTTTTACAATTTTATAATTATATATACATAATTAAAGATATAATGATAGAATTATTATATTGGCAAATATATCAAGTCAAATATAACTATTAGGGTGAATAAAAGAGAATATGTTCTATAAAATTACTATTAATAGTGATATTTTTTCAAAAAGTGTAAAATATGAGTTATAAATTCACAAGAATAAGGAAAGTAGAACTATTATATGGGACATGAAAATTAAAAAAAATTAAATTCAAACACACATTTTAACTCAACACATTATATTGAACAAGATTGATGCATCTCAATTCTCACATTTATGAAAATAAAATAAAATAAAATGATGATGAAACATTTTTGTCTGGTTGTTCATTTATCGCGATGAACTCCTTTTGAACTTCAAGATCACGAGTTATGTTTTAATTTACTTTGATTAAACAAATTTAAGGAGATATATGTGAAGGGTTTTAGAATTGAATATTTTTCTTTGAGTTTAAGAATGTATGATACATAGAAATACAATGGCATTGATCATGACTAGAGGGCCCATTGGGTCGACTTACTTATGTATATAATAATAATATTTTAAAAAATAAAAAAAAGTGGTTAATTTTTTTTTCCGCAATTAATATTTATAATTATCCGACCCGACCCGGCCCGGCCCTTTACACCAAGGCCCGTTAATGACCCGCCCCATTATTGACCCGACCCGCTAATGACCCGTCAAAATGTGACCCGCCCCATTGAACACCTCTAATCATGACTAGAATTAAGCTAGGATATTTTGCATTATTTTGACTTTCTATACTAAGCTAGACATATAATAAGAATATGCTAAGAATAATATCCTAAATATAGGGGAACTATTATAGAGCAATAATACTATAGCTATGAACAAGGGATTTGCTTATCATGCCCCCACACGAAGGGTGGTCCATAAGTTAGTCCAACCTTGAAAAGCATTATATAAGTGAAACTGAGGTCGTAAAAGGGGGTTTTGTTAGTGCATTCGCGAGTTGATCAACCCCAGAAATGTGCACAAAGAGAGTACACCCTTGAACTTTCTCATGTACATAATGAAAATCAATGGCTACATGTTTCATACGGGAGTGAAAAATCGAGTTAGTAGTGTAATTTGTAGCACTTAGATTATCACATAAGATAGTAGGGATGATGGTAGATGCATAGCCTAATTCATTCATGAGAGATTGCAACCAATCAAGCCTGGTAGTAGTAGATGCAACAACTCGAAATTTAGCTTCAATTCAAGAACGGGCTACAGTTTTCTGTCATTTTGAACTCCATACAATTGGATTAGAGCCCAAGTAAACAATGTAACATGTGGTACAACGAAATTATCCTTATCATCGACCCAATCAGCATCTGTGAATGCATGAAGATTAAGCGATGGAGGAGAATGCCTTCACGTAATGAACCATGGAGATAACGGAGCACACGCTTTAAAGCTTGCCAATTCAAATCCGTAGGAGCATGCATAAATTGTGACAACTTATTAACTAATTAAAGCAACATTCAGAAGAGTAAAAGATAAGTATTAAAGAGTACCTACAAGGGCACGGTAAGAGATAGGAGTTTTTAACAAAGTAACGTAGCTTAGTAACAAACACCTAGGTGATTGCGACATGTAAGTTTCTTCAGATAGGGTACCTTGAAGAAAGACATTATTAATGTCAAGTTGTGGATGGACCATCCATAAGACTACTGAGAGAATAAGACGAAGAGTAACATGTTTGACAACGACAAAAAAGTTTGACACCAGGACGTTGGTTAAATCCTTTAGCAACAAGTCGAGCTTTAAGTCGGTCAAGGGAGCCATCAACTTTGTATATAAATCGAAATACCCATTTGCAAGCAACAACGTTAGGGGCATGAGTAGGTGGAACAAGAGACCAAGTTTTGTTATTTGTAAGAGCATGAAATCCATGGGATATGGCTTGACGCCATTGAGGATGTTTAAAGCAAAAAGAATATTTTTGGGTTTGGATATTGGTGTTTGAATGGTTGTGTGAAGTAGAAAGTCAGGATTAAAATACCTGGCTACTATTAGGTTACTTGTGACGAGTGGGTTAAGTGGGGGTAACTGAAGGAGGGTCATGTGGCTGGTGATCAATAGGTTGTTCATCCAAACTAGTTTGATTAGATATGTTTATATGAAGAGAAATGGGTATATTAGGTGGGTTATCTTGTGTAGAATGTGTAATGGGCTGAGTAGATAATATGTGTAGCAGGGTCGGGACTTTCAATACATAATTAACATTAATAATTATATTTAAGATAGATAATGCAGATGTGTAAAATGCAGAACTGCTAAAAACCATTAAAACTAAAACCGTTTAAAATATAAGTTAAAAGAAATATTACAACTGAGAAAATATAACATAAGGTTTGCCTATATATGATAAAAAATAAATAAGTACAATATAATCAAGTAAAATCAATGCAGCTAAGTCCTCGATATAAATATATAATAATTAAAGTTGCGTCCTGGATTGGAACTTGAGCTAAACTTTCCTGCAAAATACAGCCATCCAAGATGCAGATGACAGCCGATTAAATCGATCAGCGATAAAGCCGAGTACAATTTCCTCGACAAACTACTGATGCGATAGGTAAATCATGCTTACAAAATAATCATCAAGCACAATATATAAGATTATTACTCATTATAGCCATTAAATTACATTCTCAATACTTGCAGAAGTTCACTGTTACTAAATACTGGGTAACCTTAATGTTTATTCAATCAAGTTCGATTAAGCTTCATAACGTTACCATCATAGCACATCATAAGATCATAACAATAATGACTACTGATATATGAAAGTGTCTGGTTAGGTGAGAACCGCAGTCTTAAACCCTAACTATGATGGGAGTCGTCACTCCTCTCAATATTGTTATGCCCGAGACTTCACAGGATGAGTTTTTCTTGGACCCCTTGTCGAACACCGCATTTTACGTGTGGCTAACACGAACGCCGTTATTTTACATGTCGTTACATGGTTCGACGTTACCTTACTATCAGAGTCATACAATCAATAGCATACAATATCAAACAAGACTCTAAACCGAAATAGTTTACATTCGTATAAGTCTAACTTCCACTAATCAAAATTTAGACAAACTTACCCTTTTGATAGAAATAATACTAGTTATCTAATAAATTAATATTAATTAAATAATAAATTTCCATAGCTATACTAAAATTCCAGAGGCTAAACTCATATGTATCTACCTCATCATATTAATCAAAAGTTTCCATATTTATAACTTTTCTAGAGTGACTTAAAAGTGTTATATTTTTGCAAAAATATCACTAAACTTGATATGACTTTAATATAACCATGTAAAGCTTAAATATCTAAAATAAAAATCATGTTAATCATGCTTTTCATATTATCAAGTAAACATAAGTAAATATCACATAATGAGAGAGTTAAGAAAATGTGTACCATTTTCCTGCAAAGGTGGTACTAAACCAAGTAAGAGAATAGCAGTAGGAAAATAAGAACTCAAAGAAATAAGCTCCAAAAGAGAAGGTCTTCAAGACTCCAAGCTTCAAAGAACTAGATCTTCAATTACCCAAAAAGAATGATATCCAAGCTCCAAAATGATAATACTTGACTTTTCAAAAGTTGATGATTATTGGATTAAGAAGTGATAAGATCAAGCTCCATCTTCATTTAATTATTCAACTAATAAAATGAGTATAAAGTATGTAAGAAGTTAATGAAGTAAAGATATAAGAAATGATGGTAGAAAGAATTGATGATGGGATGAAGTGATCTCATGGATAAGGGGTAATTTATAATGGGTATGAGCAACTTTGTAGTTCTTATATTGTATGAAAAAGAGTGTTATGAGTATGGAAGAAGGTTAACTTGTGTAAGTGATTTAGAGTGTATAAGTGAATGTGTAAGAGTTAGAGTATAGAAGAAGGTTAACTTGTGTAAGGAAATGGTGATAGCTTGTGTAAGTGATGAAAATCATGGGTTTTATAGAAAGAATTTTGGTTCATCTAAATTTTGTTCTAGTTTATCCAAGTAAATATATGTTTTAGAATGATGGGTAAGTTTGATTAAGGTTTGATTATGAAAATATGATAGTTTACTTAGAAAGTTTTGGTTAAAACCATACTTAGAGTTAATAATAAATAGGTTAAATTTTTAGGTATAAAATAATTAAATCAAAGTTGTAAGGTTAAAATAATAAATGGTAAAGTTAGTTTAAAGAAATGAAATTAAAACGTAACTTTTTAACAAAATCGTAAATATAATATTAAAAAATATATTTTAGTACTTATAAAGAGATTTAAGAAAATATATTTTTTTAGTTTAATATTTCGAAGAAATTACAAAAATCGAAAAAAGTTTAGGAATTATAGGTGATTTGAATTACATAACCAAAAGATTAAGGATTCAGATTGAAAATTCGAAATAATTAGTCGGAAGATTAAGATTTCGAAATTTATGTCTGTTACAATATGATTTGATTAAGTAATGTGTGAGTGGAAGGTGAATTCATGGTAGGAGTGCTGGGAGTATTGTTATGGGTTTGTGTAGTTATAGGAATAATTGATAATGGTACCCCAAGAATTATAATCAGGTTACTCATGCAAAGGTGAGATATTCGTGAGTGATAGATATGAAAATTCTTTTTCAAAAATCAAACATGTCTAAAAGTGTAAATTCTAGAAGTAATAGGGTCAAGACAATAATAAGCATTTAGAGAAGGCAAATAATAAACAAAAGTGCAAGCTATTGCTTTGGGTTGAAGTTTGTGGGTGGTTTATGGACGAAGTCATGGACAACATAGACAACCAAAAGAACAGAGTTTAGAGTAGTTTGGTTGAAAATTGAATAGAGTATAAATTGGAGATTGGTTTTGAAGAGTAGGAGTGAGTCATCTGTTTATAAGATAAGTGGTAGTGGAGAAGACAAGGGACCAAGATTTGAGAGGTAGTTTAGCATGAGAGAGTAATGTAAGACCAATTACAACGTTGGCGTTCAACATAACCATTATATTCTGGTGTATGAGGTGGAGAAGAGAAATGTGTAATAACACAGTAATTTGATATATTCGCCGTCATTGTCACTAAAGAATTCCTTAATTGCATAACCAAAAACTGAAAACAAATGAAAGTGTTTAAAGAATAAAATTTGTATTTTATAGGATATAACCATACATATTTAGTGGAATGATCAACAAATTAAAAATTATATACTATTTGAGATTATCATAAGACATTACAGAAGAAATTCATATATTAGAGAATATAAGGTCTAAAGGGGCACTAGATGTGAGATTAGAAACATTAAAGGGTAATTTGTGACTTTTATAGACTTTACATGAAACACAAGGAGGAAAAACAGTAGATATATCCTAGGATAAAGTGGGTAAAATTTTCTTTATTTTGGAAGAGGGATGTCCTAATCTATGATGCCAAGTTTGGGAAGAGATAGTGCGTGCAATAAAAGTAGATGGCAATGTGAGAGAGAAATGATAGACGCCATGCTTACTGTGTCCTTAAAATATAATATTGTTTGTGGAGATGTGTTTAACAAGAAAGGATGAAAAGAAAAATTGGATCATAATGGGATTGTCAATGCATAATTGTGATAATGAAAGAATGTGACAGGAAATTTAAGGAACACATAAGACATTATGGAGTTTAAAAGAAAAGTTATTATCATGTAGTGTCATTGAACCTATATGGGTAATTGGAAGAGATGTATCATTGCCAATAAGAAGCTCATTATTTCCATCATATGAAGCAAGTAGGGAGAGAACACTTAAGTCATTTGTGACATGGTAAAACGCTCCACTATCTAGCAATCAATCAGAGGAGAGAGTGGGAAGCAATGTGGCAGTAATGGCCCTGGGTCGTGAGATGATAGATTGTTTCCGATGGTTTGTAGGAAAATTAGTTTGAGGGAATTGAGATTTGAATGGTTAATATTGAGATAAATAATGTCTTTTTTTGGTGGCACCATTAACATTAACCTTTTATGGGGAATGAGATGGTTGCATTAAACTTTGTGGGGTGGGTACAATTTCCTAATTATTTAATAAATCAGGATGAGAAGTAGACTTTGAGTGGGAGGTAAAGGAATTTTTGGTAGCAACAATAGCATCACCCGATTGGGTAATACTTTGAGATTCGAAAGTCATGGCTGAAAAAAATTACTACTTGATAAAAGTAGTCGAGTGAAGAATAGGGAGGATCTTTAGGCTAAATCTGATACCATGTAAAGAGTTTTAAAATTGAATATTTTTCATTTAGTTTAAGAATGTATAACAAATAGAAATACAATGGCATTGATCATGGCTAAAATTATGCTAGTATACTTTGCAATATTTTGACTTTCTACGCTAAGTTTCCTTGTTTAATTAGGAATGAAGGAGAGGGGAAAGAAATTTCATTTTCCTTCCAAATATTTATTCTTTTCAAAGGATTTTGATGTTACTTAAATTGAAGTAGTTAATCCCTCTAAGTCCCTTCCCTAAAAAACCCCCTCTTTTTACTATCTCTTCATCCTTTCAAATCCTTCCTTTTCTTTTCCTTACTTCACTCCAAACAAGGCCTTAAAGTATTTAGAGATTTAGGTCAAGGGAGAAAATTATGGGGTTTATCTACCAAAATTCAAATATTAATTTTTTAATGTATAGAAATCTACATAAAATTCTAGAGATTTGATGATGTGCCAACTAATTAGAATATTGTACTACCCACTTATAGACTTGTAGCATAATGTTGAAGCTAAATACTGTAAACGTAAGTGTAAGTTTGTATCCCCTTCTTAATTGTGAGACCTTATTTGACATTATCATATAAGCCTTAATTTAAGAGTTTGCATGAATTTTCTTATTTCACATATTCTTAATTCGGTTTGTATGGTTTGGATTTATTTTGATGCATCAAAATACGGTTCGTGCGATACAGTGTGGGAAGAAATATGGTTTAGATTTGGACTGATAAAATAAAAACCGAATTAAATACAATTTGATTTGGTTTTGAAAAAAGTCCATATCGTACTTCGAACTTTCACCCCTATGCACATGTTCCCACCAAAACTTTTATTTCTCAAAAGCATTCAATTTAAAGTGAAATAATTTACTTTTAATTGTTCAAGTATTATTTATACTTAAGTAAGATGAAATAAAATATAAATATATATTAAAAAATACATGATAATAAAAGATTTGTAAAACAGAATGTGTAAGTTTGAACTCTAAATAATTTCGAATGTTAATGAGAGTATCTAAATAACATTCACACAAAGATAATACCCAAGTGAAAAACTATAATCGCTGCTACCGCTTGACAAAATTTATGTCTTGATGAATATGAGAGACCAACATCCTTTCCCTGCCATGTAACTTTATCCTTGCTCCAAATCATCAATGAAAGACCTATGATGATTCAGGAGGAAAAAGACACTACAAAAAAAAAAGTTTGGCGACAAAAAAAATAGCTTCTACCTCTAATTTTGGCGACAAAACTAGCGACAAACAGATTTTTTTGTCGCCAAAATTATCGTTCAAAATTCTTAAACGGTTTAATTTTTAGTAATTGGGCGGGAAACTTTTATGCGACAAAATAAGCGGCAAAATTCTTTGTCGCCTAACTATTATGCGACAAAGAGTTTTGTAGTCGATTTTGTAGCTAATTTTTATGCTTTAAAATTGGTGATAAAACTTTTTTGTCACATAAACCTATTCATTTTATTTATACTCTCCATACGTCCTTCTCCCATCTTCTTCCATCTTCTCTCATACTTCTCCCATTCTCTCCTTATATTTTCCACACCTTACTCTTCATTCTCTCCTTCTCATTTCTCTCCCTTCTAACCCTAATTTCTCCTAACTCCTCTTTATTTTTACTTACATACTTCCACCATTTTTCGAACTCTTTTTTTGGCCGGCTGTTTTGTTGAAAATTTAGTGTCTAATAATCCTAAGTTTATAATCACTAAGTACTACTAACGTATTAAAATACTAGGTCCAAAAGAGGTTCAAAGGAAAGGACAAAAAGAACAAATGGAAAACCGAGTTAGCAGTAAAAGCCGACTCGGCTGTCTTGAATTTGGGCCTAAAGCCGAGTCAGCTTTAGGTTATGGAAACATAGTTCTGTCCAGAAGGAAAAGTCGACTCGGCTTTCCTTGGTAATGGTGGGACCGCCGACTCGACGGTTGCTGCTGTTTTTGACCGTTGAGATTTTTCGGTTTTCTTTGAGTGAATGCATTGGATTCCTATACTTATGTCTATTGATTTCTGGAGTTATAAGGGTATATTATGGAGTGTAATGCTCATGAATGCCATACATTAATGGTATTGATTGTTTGATCATCAATATGATCATTAAGAGTGGTTAATTGGGTCATGACCCTTAGGTTATACTCTTGTAGTATAAATAGGGCTTCATGATGAGTGGAATGGTACACCTTTTTCTAAATTCTATCTATCTTATTCTCATTTGCTTGTGTTCTTTCCAAAAGAGTAATTAACTTTTGTTTAGAGCTTCCAAATCTTATACTTTTCTAAACACTTTGTTATTAAGTTATATACTCTAAGTACTAAGAGTATATTGTGTTGTTTGTATCTCTTTGTGAATTTCTAAGCATCAAACCCAAGTACCTTTATGGGGGACATATCACAAAAGGAAAGTGATCACACGCCTACAACAAGTATCAAGTTTTCGGGTAACGATTTTTGTTACAAAGCAATCTTCAAGTTTATTTAGTATTGTTATTTGTAAGTTTATTTTTGTCATCAACAAAGGGATAAATACAAATTTCCATTTGTAATTTGTATTTGCATTATTAAAGTCTTAATATGTTTTACATTTTTTCGTGCCATTTTTCGGCGGCTTTTGTTGGAGCATGAAACTAATTTAAAGGTAATTTCAATTATTTTTGTTTATTTTCATTCATTTTTCCCTTTAGTTTTTTGATTTTTCAAACATGAAACTAATTTAAATTTTAGAGAATTTTAGATGTTTTGAAATTTAGGGTTTTTTATGGGGTTTTTATGGGTTTTTAGATGATTTCGAAAATTATGATTTTTAGGGCTGATTTAATGGATTTATGGGATATTATTAATTTTCTTAGCTTTGTTATTTTTCTGTTTTTTGGCTTATTTCGAAAATTTAGAGAATTTCGAAATTAAGGGTTTTAGTCTTGGTTTTTTTGATTTATGGAGATCTTTCTACTTTTTAAAAATATTTTTAAAAATTTAGAGATTTTCTTAGCTTTTTAAAATTTTTATGCTCTTTCGAAAATTTTACTGATTTTTTCAGCTTATTTCGAAAATTTAGAGATATTTCAAAAATAGGTAGACTATAACATGCATGTAATTTTTTTTTATAGATTTTTTGGGTGCCATAAGTTTTTTTTAATCTTTGTATTTTATACATTTTCTGTACATAGGTATATATTTATTTATGAAATTTTGTATTATATTTCAATCATTTATGTAAATAATATTTTTAATTGTATTATAAATATTAATGTAAGCTTAATTTTTAGTCCATATCTTATTTATATATATGTCTATTATTACTATTTATAAAAAAAATTAAATATTTATCATTATTATTTAATAATAATAGTAATATGATATTATTATTATTATATAATAATAATAATAATAACAAATATTCATATTTTTTATAGCCCAGAGATAGCTATGCGACTGAATAAGCGACATGTTTTCACTTTGTCGCATAGCTTGGCATCAAATTTTTTTTATATGCGACAAAAAGTTATGGACATGTGCAGAGAAAGACCCATGATGCCCTAGTAAGAAGGATCGAATGCATCATAGTGGAGGGCAAGAGAAGCCGGGGAAGACCTAGGAGGATGTGGGAGGAGCAGATCAAAAGTGACCTACACGAACTCCACCTCTCTAAGGACCTGACCAGGGATAGGGCCAGTTGGCGGCGCCTTATCCATGCCTTAGATCACTAGACTTGTCCTTTCCGACCACCGTTTGTTTCTGCTCTTGGCCTATTCGCTCTCTACCATATATCTTTTCATTATCTTTTATTTAGTTATTCGTACGTATTCTATTTGTTGAGTTTTCTTTAGTTAGTTGATTCTATGCTTGGCTAACGTGAGTGTAAGTTGCAGGCTATCGGATGGTTGCAAGAACTGCTCTCTTTGAAGACCCTTTAGAGCCGGGGGACTCTCTGACCACACTCTTCTGTATGGGTATGAGTTGTCGTCTATCCTCCCTCCCCAGACCCTGACCATAGTTTGTCTATGAGCGGGATACACTGGGAATGATGATGATGATGATCGATTGTGGGCGATGTCTATGCCTTTAAATTTATCGATAGTCACCAACTACTCGATGTTTGAGGTGTTATAGTCATAGCTTATTTAGAATTGTTACAAAAATTTTAAAATATTCTTTTGTAATAAAATGACAACAAAAGGTAAATTTATAATACCATCTTCTATTTAAAATACCAAAATACAAATTCTATCATAACAATATTAGGAAAAAGAAAGTAGGATTAAATAAATCTATACATATGAGATGATGAAGTATATGAAAACCTTATGTTAAGAGGTAATTGGAAACAACCAAAGCCCATTAAAAGCAACCTTAAAAAATTGTTAAAAAAATCTAACACATGTTGGCAATAGGAAAAAGAAATCTCTTTCCACATCATTGAGAGAAAAACTTCCCCAACCAGCAAAACAAATTTCAACAAGCCGCATAATTAGGGCTATAAAATGTTAAACCTAGGCTATCTACTTACTACTTCTTGGCTATACAAATTTTAGCAAACATTAATGGAAAATTGAATACATGAGTTACATCAACTTCTTCAAATGGCGGGAATCATGCAATTATAGAGTACATTTGAAAATTACTTCGTTTAGTGTTATTTTTCTTTAAAAAATAGACACCTTATTCTTTCTATCTCACCAAATTTATCCTATTTTTTTAAGTCAGTCGTATAAATTTTATTATATTTTTATTCTTTTTACTATATGCTATATTCTTTTTTTAATTCTTATTTAAATATTTAATTTATTTTTTATTTTTATCTACACATTTTTGGCTTTTCAATAGAATATTTCCTCCTATTGTCCCTGTTAATCTCATTTTTAAATAGGGTTAAATCACTCTATTAGTTTCATTTCTATTTATGGTATGTATTTTTGACCTTATTACCCTTACTCACACTACCTTATTACAATAAATCTAACGAAAAACCAATAATAATTCACCTACTATTCTTTCTCTCTCCTTTTTAAGTGGTCCCGTTTGATCCACTTAAAAATTGATGAAAAGTCAAATGAGACTAATTGAAAGAATGAAAGGGAGTATTATTTATCAACTTTTCTTAATTTTCTTATCAATTATCATTAAGGCAAAATTGGTGTGATATACATTAAAAAATTTTCTAAAAAAATACTATGAGTGGAAAAATAATTGCATAAAGTCTTGCCATGAAGAAAAGCATGATATATTGATATTTACTCATTCTCTCTCTACTATTTTCTCTCTCTTCCTCAGCTGAGCTTCACATGTTCTATATTATCTTTCCGTCATCATTGAAATTTAAAGAAACCCCACAAAAAAAAAAAAAACATTTTTTAAATTATTAAAATTGATTCAAGCTTTTTTTTTTTCACATTCTGACATTCCCCAGATCCTTTGCTGTTAACATATGCACTTTGTTTTTGGGATTTGAGATTTGCCTTTTTTAGTTTCCTTGATTACAACTTATGGGTATGTCCGCTTAAGCAAAGATTCAATCTTTAAGTTATTTTAAGAACTCATGGCCATGGGTATTGAACTTCTTATACAAATTTTGTAGATTTTGGAGTTTTGTTTTTGTGGGTCATCTTTCCTTCATCATTAATATACAAATAAACCCGACCAAAATCATTAAAAAAAATTTCTTTTTTAACAATCTGACATCCCCAAGATCATTTGCTGTTAACATAATAACCTTGTTTTTGGGATTTGTGATTTACCTTTTTTGCTCTTTAATTAATTTACTGATTTCAATTTTCAACTAATTGTTTTGTTTGTTTTGAGTAAAGATTCAATCTTTGAGATATTTTAATTTTAAGTAATGGGTATTGAACTTTATCTGCAAATTTGATAGATTTTGAAATTTTAGTTTTGTGGGTCATCTTTCAAAATATTTTTTTTCTCTATCTTCCCATCATTTTCTTCTCTTCTGTTCGAAGATGTTTACAAGCTTTACACAGTAGTATGTCACTATAAAAGAGTGTGACAAATGGTAGGTACCCATTATAACTATTTGTTCAAATTTTATGTTTTAAGTAATCTTCAATTTCAATCTAACCATTGTTTTGAAAACTAGACATTTCTTGCAAAATTTTTGTGTCATTTTTTTGGACTTCCCAAAAGTTTTATCTTTCGGCCTTTGAGTCATCTATCATGGGAGAGGTTAGAACAGCTGAAAATTGAATTCTAAGCATAGCTTTTTAGTCTATTTTTTGTTTGGGGTTGATTAGAGGAGAAAATTTGGAATATTTCATTGTCAAACATCAATAGTTTGTTGGCAAGCACCAACCTTTAATATTAAATTAGAAAAACTATACCATATTATCTTATATTGTGATCCTTAAATTTGTCTATTTTTATTGATATTTTTGTTGATTGACTCTCATTCAGAAGATTTTGACATTAACCCATCAAATTTTCAGGGTTATAAGCAATGAAATTTGGTGAATTTTGGGGGATGAAATTGAAATTTGAAGGGTAATGAAGTGAAGTGTGTGATCAAGGTGAACTCATGGACCGCCGGAGTTGGTTATGGAGGAGAAAGTCATCTGATAAGAGTCATGGCGCCGAAACCGATAGTTCGGTGTCAGGATCAGGATCAATTTCATCCCCTTCTGAGAGATTCTCAGATGACCATCAGGTTTGTCATTCATCACATTTTGCTCATCTTGATTCCAAAAACAAAATAATTGTGACTATTATAATGATCTATTAAGTGTAAATCATTTGTTATATCCTGATTATGTTATTAATCTCTGCTTGATTTGATCACATTGTGTTGTTAGTTAAAAATCCCAGAAGTCTTGTTGGTAGGATGATTTATTGGTACCATTCAGGCATTCACTTACAGTATGTGTGTAATTAGTTTTAGTTTGCCTTTTCACCTAAATGACCCCATAGAAGTACTTATTAGCAGATCCATAGAATTATTGACTTATTGCACATGATGTTTGCTAACAGGAGTCAATCGGAAATAACCTGTTTGTTATCTCTAATAAGAGTACGATTGCGTTCTTTTGACCCTCAACCCCCTACTTAGGTGGATGGTATTTTTATGAGGAAATCAAAATGGGTTTTGGAATTTGTATTCTACTTCGTTATGTGACCTTGTGAAATTATTAAAGAAGTGCACTAAAAGTACATCAATTTTAATTTGAAGTTGAGAATGAGATGAATAAGTGATGGCCAAAGTCAAACTTGAGCTATTTTGTGTGGATGTTATGTGTTCCTCAATCATATGATTATGAACTCAAGCTGGCTTAGTTGGGTTGAAGTTGAAACTTGATTAAATCTCGCGTACTTTTCTACGACTTTGTTTCGCTTTTGAGTATGTATGATGCAAAGTCGTCCTTTTGACGCAGATGGCACTTATCTTGATGAGGTTTGAATCTGTCATTAGTGGTAATTACTTTTTTCATTGAAAACATACTCAAAGCAGAGCATTATCATTGCAACGTTATTTCATTATAAAGGTTAATAAATGTACATCTGATGAAGTTTTCTACATGACTAAAGGCATCGCCAAACCAAAATACACAATCACCGGAGGTCACCTCAAAAGTTGCACATCCTGATGACGATGTTAATGATGGTGTAAAAATTCTGACAGAGAAACTATCTGCTGCTGTTGCAACTATTAGTGCAAAGGAAGAAATGGTAAAGCAGCATGCTAAAGTTGCTGAGGAAGCTGTTACAGGTTTTCCTATTTTCTTCCTCTTAATACAGTTGTACAGTCATATTTGGCGTTCCAGTAAACAACACTTCGATTTGTATATAGTTTAACGTTCCTCTGACATTTTATCCCGTGTTACGATTTATTAAATTTTAGGTTGGGAAAAAGCTGAAAATGAGGTGAACGTACTAAAGCAGCAACTTGATGCGGCAACAAAGAAAAACTCTTCACTTGAAGATAGGATGCTCCATCTTGATGGGGCTCTCAAGGAGTGCTTGAGGCAGTTGCGACAAGTAAGAGAAGAGCAAGATGAGAAAATTGAAGAAGCCATTTCGAAGAAGTCGCAGGATACAGAGTCCAAAAACTCAGAGCTGGGTGTTCAGATTTCTGATCTCCGAGCCCAAGTAGAAACAGCAAATGCTAAGGTGGAAGCTGCTGCTTCTTTGGAGTCCGATCTTCGCCTGAAGCTGATTTCCGTTGAGAATGAAAATACTTCTTTGCGACTGGAACTCCGGTTTCGATTGGAAGAGTTGGAAATCAGGACTCTTGAGAGGGATCTAAGCACAAAAACGGCAGAAACAGCTAGTAAACAACACTTGGAGAGCATAAAGAGGGTTGCTAAGCTTGAGGCTGAATGTCGTAGGTTAAAAACCATTGCTCGTAAAGCGTGTTTATATAATGACTCGAAATCGTTGACGGATAGTCAATCAGATTGCGGGGAAAGGTTAACTGATTGTGAGCCTAGCCATTCAGATTCATTGACATCTTCCCATAAAGTTGAGAAAGCTCCCTCCAAATCCAACATGCCCCCTTCACCAGAAATAAATCTTATGGATGATTTTCTAGAGATGGAGAAGTTAGCAGCCTTGCCTGTGGGTGAAAATAAAAGCCGCAGTTTTGAACCTTCGACCTCAACCAACAAACATAATAGCAATGACAGCTCCTCGCTAACATCCGAACTTGATAGTATGATAAATAGAACATCTGAATTGGAGGAGAAGATTGAGGCTCTTGAATCGGAAAAATTAGATTTAGCTTCAGCATTAACCCAGTGCCAGAATAAGCTTAAACTTTCAGAAGCGCAGTTGAACACGTGTCAGAATCAACTAAAGATATCACAAGCACAGTTGAGAGAAGCTAATAAAAAACTAGGAATGTTGCAGGCTGAATTGGATTTGGCAAATGAATTGAGGCAGGCGATTGACCTAGAGCTCGACGATGCCAATGTAAGAAAGGAGGAGGCAGAGTCAAAGTGTAAAGCGATTGAGGACGAGAGAGGAATTCTGCTGTCAAAAGTTAGTTTTTTGGAGGGCGAATGTGAAACGGAGAGGGCATTATATTCAGAAGCTTCAATTAAGTGTTGTGCTTTAGAAGATGAGCTTTCTAGGATGAAACATGAATATGATACATGGAAAATTCAGTTAGCATCCATGAATGAATCGAGAGAGGCACTTGAGCGAGAGCTTATGAGTACAACTGCAAAGAAAGAGGCAGCAGAATCTCAGCTAAAAGATTTAAATGGTGAGACGAAATCGCTGCTCACTAAAATTGATTCTTTAGATGTGGATATCGAAAACGAGAGAAAATTGTCTGAAGAATTTAGTTCCAAGTGTAAGATGTTAGAGAATGAGCTTTCGAGAATGAAACATGATGCGGACATCTGGGAAAGTCGAGTAACTTCAGCCAATGATTCAAAAGATGCAGTTAATCAAGAGCTTCAGACGATATATGCAAATAAAGAAGAAACGGAGTCACAGCTTAAAGCCATGCTTGCTAAAGTTGGTTCGTTAGAGCATGAAATGGAAAAGGAGAGGGCAATGTCTGCAGAGTTTGCTACCAAGTGTAGGAAGTTAGAATACGAGCTCTCAAAAATCAAATCTGAAGCCGGACTTCAGCTTTTACCGATCACTAAGGAGGAATTGGATAAACAGCAGGTTAGTTTGCTGTGTTTTGGTTAGGAGGAAAATTTTTCTTGCAGATCTCTTAGCCTATTAATCTATTTGGTTCTCATAGGGGCGTTTTCTTAGGTACTACCCAGTTTTCCAAATGGTAAATGTGTTCTTTTCTTCATAAAAAATGCAAAATTTTGTGCCCTCTTTTCATCTGCTCTGCATTTCCCTTTTTGGATTTCTTTGTATTTTCTATCATGAAATCACACGAACGAAAATGGGGACCGAAATCTGATTTGTGCTTGTTAGTTAATGAGACTTTTAGTTGGTTTAGAGACCTTTAGTATGATTGTAGACTTTTAGTATGCTTTAATTTTAATAAAGCACATGTAAAAGTTTAGAATTTGACACATTAATTTATCACAACAAACACAATCTTTCAATTGCTTCAATCTTTACCTCCTACAAACTGTCACTAGTTTCTATTTCAATCAAACATATGCCGAACTTGCGTTCAAATGGACTTGAAAAACATCTTATGGATTTAAGTTGGTATTACAAATTATCAACTAGAATTTGACATGAACATAGAATTCTACTGAATTTGTTTGAGCTTAATTTTCTGCTTAAAAATATGCTAAAATGCCAATATGAAACAAAGTGTGCAATAAATTAGTCTTAGTTTGTTAAAATCTTTTACGGGCCGTTTGGTTAGTGGTACTGAATTTGGTAACATCAATGATTTATAGCATCAAATGTTCCATGTCATTCCCATGGTGATGAAACATAGATTACAAAAAGGACTTTTTTTTGTTTATAAGTTTCCATTATCACCTAATACCACCTCTCGAAATGGTAATGATTGAAATGAATTTTGTGAAGCTTCAAGGTAGCCAAGAGAATTTTCAACCGAAGTTACACTAGTTTTCATTTTCATTACCATCGTTTAATATCACCTACCAAATGGGCCGTTAGAAGACATATCTAAGTTGGTGACAAATGAAATGTGTGATCTTAATTCTTACCAACCTCCAATATACACCGTAGAACAATTTGGGACTTGATTTTAATTTGCAACTAGCCAATTGTGTTTGTGACATGAACTATACCGAACAATTTTATGTGATGTGAACTCTTTAGTCCTTGATTGTGCAAGTTTTTATCTGATCAATTAAAACTGTTGACCAACATTTGTTTTTGAGAAATAAGCAATGAGCAATTATCTTAAACTGTTAAGAAATATCTTGTGGGGTGTGTTAAATATTGAAATCTTGGACAGGAAAAAGAGTTAGCAGTAGCTGCAAATAAACTGGCAGAATGTCAGAAGACGATTGCATCACTCGGAAATCAACTGAAGTCCCTGGCAGCACTCGAGGATCTCTTCTTGGAGTCGGAAAAGCTGTTGAAAATCTCTGGAAAAGACTCACAGCCTCCCCTTATTAACAGTGTAATACCGGAAACAGTATCTTCATAATCTGATCAGGGTACTTCATCCAGCACGGCCGCTAATGGGAATTCCACCAAAGAGGGCATGTCGTTGTTGTGTCTAGACAAGCGGGATAAACATGGGGTTGGAAAATCGTTTTCACGATCCAGGAGAGTAGTTAGAAGCTAGAACACCTGAAAACAGAGGACATATAAGATGTGAAGTTTGAGCTCATTCTATTGTCTGGTGTTAAATTTCAATTCAGTGCCTAAGATTTGTACATCAATGATCACTTTTGTGTACAGGCAATTTTTATGAATTTCTGTAACTCTTTTTATCCACATTTTTGACTGGTAAAGTATAAAAAAAGTTTTGTACATCATCATTTTCTTATTTTACTTCTTCCTTGAAATAAATTTATTCATCTTCTTGTAAATTTTGGGCAGTATTTATTCTAACCAAAATGATTAAGATAATTAAAATGATTAAAATAATTAAAATGATTAAAATAATTAAAATGATTTGGTAAGGCTTATATTCAGTTCATATAACTGTTGTTAGTAGTCAGGATAAATCCTCAATACAAAATTTTATACTACTTCCTATTCAACCTATTAGTCTCATTTGTTTTTTTCACACTTGTCGAGACAACATTTTAACCTTCTATATTTCTAATTGTTTATAATAAAAAATTATAAAAATTAGATATTAATAATCTTTGTATTGAGACCAATCGAACACGATTCCACATGACTATGTTTTAACTTATAGTTAAGAATAAAATACAAAAAGTAAGAATTTGTGATATATATATATGCTAATATAATGTTAGCATAATCAAATACAAACAACCAAACAGGCGAGGTGAATTGTTACTGATATATAATACAGAGCTCAGCTGATGAGAAGCATAAGATTAAGCTTTTAAGAAAAAAATTTATGGGGTGAGAGAGGCTCGAACTCTCGACCTCAGGATTACTCAGATAGCTATGAGACCTACGCGCTAGCCAACTGCGCCACCACCCCAATTGCTTTTTAAATTTAGAAAGAAATAATATATGGGAAAAATTGTCAAGAATAATTCATACTTTTAACGTTTTCCTGTGAATAACCTTTACTTTTAATTATTCATAAATAATCCAAAACTTTACACTCATTTTGCTCACAGCACCCCCAACTTTAAACAAACGACTATAGTAGGTTGCCTTCAATTAATCCCATACAACCTGCTCCTTCATTCTAAATAACACTTCCAAAAACAACTCCTCAATCCCCAATTCATTTCTAGGGTTCATGAGAATAACCCTAATTTTGCAAATCATCATCAAATCCTCACAGGGCATGCTTCAATCTGATGTTTGTATTCTTCTTCTTCATTAAAATAGTAAGATTCTATTCTCATGGAGTTTTTTTAGCAATTTTTTTCGATTTTCTTTGCAAAAAATCTAAGCGAAAATGGTGTGCGAGCATTCTATTTACCTTCTACTTCAATCTGTGCGAAAATGGTAACTTGGAAGGATTTCAATGGTGAATTTTGTTTATCTTCAATTTTGTTTGTTGCATTCATAGGTTGACATACTTGATTCATTTACTGTGTTTATCTTCAATGGTGTGCGAAAATTAATGTGTGGATTACTTTGATTCATTTAATGTGTTTATCTTCAATTTGGCAACAAATCCATGCTCACATTTCACACTCTTATTCAAATTTGAACCTCTATTATATGTTGAAGAACAATGAGAATTCATTTTTGTAAAAAAAAAAAGAAAAAAAATAAGAGTGAATGGAAAGCTTTGAAGTTTCTCTCTCTAAGGTTAGGGTTAAAAATGGAGGAATGGTTGAGATGTTGAAGATGAACATAGCAGCAGCTGATATAGGAGGAAAACAAGTCATTCTCATATTTGTGTTATATTGTCATATTCAGGGTTATTAAAGACCCTACTTTTATTTAGGGTTACTAAACACCCTATTGTTATCCACCATGAAAAGCAAGCATGGGGGAACCCGTTGCTTGCTTATTCACGTTTTATATCCTACATATTTGTATTGATTTAGCTTTGATTATGCATTGTAATTTTTATTTTTTATGCTGAATCTGTACTTTGTCATTTATTCATAAAAGGAAGAAAATCATGCTTGATAAGAGAAAAGCCCAGCTAGGTTGAAAACCCAAAAGGGCAACCTAGGCAAAAGAGCGACATGAGTGGATGAGCAAGTAAGATTTGAAAAAGTAAATGATTGGCTAGGGCGAAAACCCAAAAATGAGCCCCCAGGTAAAATGAGAGAAAAATAGAGATACATTGTTTACCTATTTTTCATTTTTGTAGTGTGGCGACATAAGAAGTGGGAGACGTAAGGAAGGTATTTGGTAGGCCACAATTGGAGGGATAAGTTGTAGATTTTCATTTTTCATTTCTCACATTTACCTTTTGAAGAATAGTGATTTTTATTTTTGATGTTTTGATGTCTTTGATGTTTCATGTCTATCTTTTTATTTTCATTGTGTGTTGTGTTAGCCAAGCGAAGGAGGTTAAGTGGTATGAATGTTTCAGACTCTTGGAAAACACCGGGAATTAGAGGTGTTTAGAAAAGGGAGGCATAAGAAGTAGTTTAGGATTTGGAGACCATGTCTTTACCTTGTTTTATTTGTGTTTTCACCTTGATTTGCTCGAGGACGTGCAAAGGCTAAGCATGGGGGAGTTTGGTAAGTGCAATTATTTGCACTTATCGGTGCAATTTTTTATGCTCCTTATATGTAGTTTTAGTTGGATTTAGGTATGATATTAGTGGTTTGATGTAATTTTGTCTCATAAGCTTTGAATTGTGTTTTGTGTAATATATGAGGTGAAATTGGAGTTTTTTGTTAGGACTCGGAGTGATAAGAGGGTGAAGGCTTGGAGAAATAGCCTAAGACCCCTTTAATATGTGAAGAGATCGTTGCTCTCTCGAAGATGTTTTACAATGAAGATGGGCAAAAGAGAAAAGAGTAGAAAAGCGTTTAAATGACAAAAGTTTTGAGGTGAAATTTGATACATGCTCACTGTTTTGCCCATAACTTTTGATAGACAGATCACATTTATGCAACATTTAAAGTATTGGAAAGTAGACTTCAAGAGCTTTCCAATGGTATATTATATGTCCATATCCGACAACTGATCAAGAAATGACGGCCATTCAAAGTTCGCGAGTCAGACCCAAAGCGAAGCGACGACTTGTCGCCTGAAAGCGACGCTCGTCGCTCTATCATTGAAAAGCACACCATTGAGACAGAAAGTTTGCGACGAGTCGTCGCCCAAGAAGCACCACTCATCGCTTTATCATCCGGAGGCATTTTCTAGCGGTTTCTTTTCTATTTTTGGAGCCACTTTATAAAGTGGCGGTTACCATTTCAGAGGGAGGATCCAGATTTTCAGTTTCGTTTAGTTTTTCTCTAGTTTTCATTTCTTGTAATTTCAATTCTTGTACTTTCTTTCGAATTCTTGGAGTTTCTTGAAGCTTTCCTTTCTTGAACATCGTATTTGCATTCGGATTTGGTATTTTCAGTTTATGTTATCTTCAAGATTTGTAACTTTTCTTTTGTTATTATTTCGTTCTTTACCTTTTATTCATCGTTTGATATATGTTTTCCATGAATATGCATAGTGAGTAGTTTTCTTATCTAGGGTTAGGGCATAATCCCTAATTCGAAGCATAGATTGATATTTTATCGATTGATTGTATGCGATTTGAGTCTATGATTGAATATATGCTTAATGAATCTTGATTTAAACATCTTTGTTAACCTTTTCAATAAAACAGAAGTTTGAGATTAGGATTAACTTAGGATTGAGATATATTTAAGTTCAATTCCTTCTAGTTTAACCAATAGAACGGAAGTTTGAGGATTAATATTAGTTGGTCTTAAATTGATATTAATCAATAGAGCAGAAGCTTGAGATTAATTAAATCACGTTCAATTATGTCAATGACTCAATTTCATATAATCATGAGAGTAATTAAATTCCATGTTAGAATTAGGTGACGCCCGACGCCCTAGAGTGTGTTATATTATTGTTTTTTTACATCATTATCATTACTTGCTTTAGTTTAATTGCATCTTCGAATTAGATTTTTACCACATATTTTGTTTAACCCTTGTCTTGTTAATCATAAGGCATACAATTTAGAGTTAACTCGCCTCCTTGTGTTCGACCCGCACTACGCGTACAATAAAATTTTCACGATTACCAACCCATTGTGGGAAAGAGGAAAAAGGAACCAGTAGCAAAGGTGAAACAGAGACAAAAAAACAGAAGAGAGAGAAGAGGGGTGGGAAACTCTCCTTCCCTCACTTATATATACCCACAAAACCCTAACCATCAAATCCATTCTAACCCCAAACCATATAGTGAACAGGTTTTTAAAACCCATTCTCCAAACCCCACTCAAAAACCTACGACCCAAATTCCACCAACCCACCTTTTTAATTCAAAACCCCTAAAAAATAAAAGCCTTGGTCTCATAAGTAAAAATGTGTCATCTGAATGGATATTTAATTGTGACCACAGACACAATGATTTTTGATCCTCACGACTTTTTGTCTCAAAACAAAAACGCGTACGCATGTTCAAACACCTAATGGGGCTTGTGTCGATGTTGAACAATCCGGACTTGTTGCTATTTCCTCCTCTATAAAATTTAAAAAGTTGTCTTTTTATTCCTAGTCTCTCACATAAACTGCTCTCTATCAGTCAACTGACTAAGGATCTTAATTGCATTGTTCTTATGTGTAAGTAGATTCTTTAATTCCTAGAAATAATACATTTTTCAGAAGTAAAGTTTACAGTGTTACCTTTGTCACAGAACTGTGAAATACTTAGTAAATTATATTTTAAATTCTCGACCAAAAATAGATTATCAATTTCATGGGAACTTGACCTTCCTACTTTTCCTTTGGCAATGATTTCGCCTTTCATATTGTCACCAAAGGTCACAGTTCCTCCATCATAAGCTTCTAGTGAGAGAAATTTTGATCTATCACCTGTCATGTGCTTGGAACACCCACTGTCGAGATACCATGAGTTGTTCCCCCTCACTAGAACCTGCAAAACGAACTAATTGTTAAAAGGAGGAACCCAGTCATCCTTGGGTTCCATGTCGATTATGCATGAATCTTATTTTTTAATCCAAATGCGGTCGACATAAATTTGATTCGCTTTGTCTTGCTGTTCCTTTTTATACATTGAGATTTCAGGTGCCCGATTTTGCCACAAAAGGAACAAATTTTGCTACTAGGGAGATCAACATATACCTTTTTCTTTTTATTATTCTTATTGTAACATAGGCATTCAGTACTTTTAGATTTAGCCTCTAGAATCCATTTGGGAACTTCTTTGATTTTCCCTTTTCCTCTTGAATTTATTTCAAGTTTCAATTTCTCATTTTCAATTTTAGTGGATTCTAGGTCTAGTTTTAACTTTTGGAATTCGGTACTAAAGTCACGAATAGATAGATCTTTTAAGTCCTTGTTTAAGCCTAGCAATTTATATTTATTCAATTCAACATTAAGACTAATGTTTTCTTCTTTTACCTTTTCCAATGCTTCCTTTAATATGTATCTAATAAATTAAAGAACCTATTTTGTACGTCTGACCTAAAGGAATTGAAGTAGGAAACATGGTCTTTACTCGTTTTAAGGTCTTTTTCAATTTGGAGACATGTGGCAGTTTTTTCATCTAGTTTTTCTTGGGTCCCCAAAAGCAATTCAATTAGTTTATATTTATCCCATTTGAATAGGTGGTTAGGAAATGAATTAGAAGACAATAGCTCTTTTCCTTTGGACATTTCGTCATGAGTGGCCATGAGACAAAGATTAGCAGTTTCTTCTTCTACGGGGGCTTCTGTCTCTCCTTCGCTCTTAGATTCTCCCCATGCAGCAATCATGGCTTTGCGAAAGTCCGTCTTGTTGAAATTTCCTTTCATCGGTTGTCTTCCTGTTTCCCTTGCCTTCCCTTTGCCCTTCTCATGTTTCCATTGAGGGCAATCCTTGATGAAGTGATCAGTACTTCCACATTTATGGCATTTGTTGTTGGTCTTTGTATTTGCAGATCCTCTTTCTTTGTTGTTTCTTTGATTGGTGTATCTGCTGTTCCTGAAGAACTTTTTGAATTTTCGAACCAACATGGCAGCCTCCTCTTCATCACATTCTGACTCTTCTTGATCATTCACTGCCAGAGCCAATCCTTTATTTCGGAAACTGTCAGTTGTTCACAGATGCAATTTGTGAGTCATAAGGGAACCAACCAACTCTTCCAGATTGAATTTAGTGAAATCCTTGGATTCCTGTATGGCTGTGACTTTGGCTCTCCAGCGTTCATCTTGAGGGAGACTCCTTAGAATTTTCCTGGCATGTTCATCTGCGGGAATAACCCTTCCAAGAGAGACAAGTTCATTCGTAATATTGGTGAACCTTGTGAACATCTATTAGATGCTTTATCTAGGTTCCATAACAAACCCTTCGTATTTGGACATCAACAAGTCAATCTTGGAGCGTTTTACTTCACTTGTTCCTTCGTGGGTAACTTCCAACAGATGCTAAATCTGCCTGGCAGTTTTGCACCCCATAATTTGGTTAGGCTTGTTTGGACCAAGACCACAGTGAAGTAATTTTATGGCAAGAGCGTTTATCTCCAATTTCTGGAAATCTTCTTTCTCATATTCAGTGATAGGTTTTGGAACAATTTCGTTATTGGAGTTGGTAGTTGTTACTTCAAAGTTTACAATTTCGATAACTCTCCAAACTTGATAATTTTTGGCTCTAATGAAGATCTCCATCCTATTCTTCCAATATGTGTAGAACTTATTATCGAAAATGGACGGTCTTTGAGTGGAGTACCCTTCTTCCATACGTTCATTCATCTTCAACATCTCTAAAACACCAGGATATTGCTCTCAGGGTTTCCTGATCAAAAGAGGAACAAGGCTCTGATACCAATTGTAGAAACACTTAGAGATAGACGAATGCAAGAAAGATTACCGGAGACAATGATTTTACGTGGAAACCTACTAAGGCTTAATAGAAGGAAAACCAGGACGACTCGGGATTTTAAACTTCTCTTACTAAGTTTTAGACAATCAATTACATTTACTTAAAACAATTCTCAACTAGGCCACTTCTCTTCTCTTTCTCTTTCTCTTTCTCTTTCTCTTTCTCTTTCTCACGCTTCAATGGAAGCTTCTCTTCTCCCCTAGACTTCCCTTAAGTCTAGTTACAAAAATTTCTCTCAAAAACTCGTACAAAATAATTTTTCTAAAAAGGATAAAAACTAAAAAATTGCATAAGAAAAATATTCTAAGTTAATTGGCAAATGAAAGAATAAATATTTTTTCTTACTTGGTGATCTCTTGATTTTTTTCAATTTGGGCACACACCTAAAACCGGTTGAAAAAGTCTCCATTTTATATGGGACCAACCGTAGGTTCTTCAAAGCCCTAACTCCCCATATTTTCCTTATTCCTAAAATGTAGGAAAGTGGAAAACGAGATATGGAAGTTATACAATAAACCACGGTTAGTTTTGGCTAAGAATAGCTAATTATGATTAATTAGATTAAAACCTAACTTACTTCTTATTTTAATGGAGAGATATAAGGAGACTTATTCTCATCCTTTGAATTATTCTTAGATTAGTTTTAGGTGGTTATATAATTTTTTCCAATTAACAAATTATGAAATAACTTAATTTTTAACCGTACATATCAACTAAAAATAGAAAATAATTCCTACATAATTTTAGCTGATGCTTTCTCCAGACCTGCGTCTTGGGAACACTATACTGTCTCCATCAATGATTTCATCAGACCATCAAACTTGGAACAATAGACCTCCTATTTATTTTAGACGTCCTAAGTGATCTTCTATATCTGACTCGTTTGATAACTTTGACTGGTAAAATATTCTTTGACCAAGTCTTTTAGGTTCCAACAACGATTTCAACAAACCGGATATATTACCTACAAAACAATCTCTCAAACATATTTGTTTATTTAACGTGAAGTCATCATCAAAACCTAATAGGGTCAACACATGACATCAACGACTTGGACATCCTTCACTAGGGTATCTGAAACGTCTTTTTTCGTCATTAATTAGCTGTAATTTAGCCTTAGATTCTGAAGCTTGTGTCCTTGCAAAAAGTCACAAACATTCTTATTTTCCTAGTCAAACTCATAATGATAGACCTTTTGTTTTGATCCATTCTGATGTTTGGGGCCCAGCTCCTAACTGTACTAAACAAGGTATCTCATATTTTGTTCTGTTTAATGATGATTGTACTAGAATGGGACGGGTATTTTTTGAAACATAAGTCTGAGGTTTTTGATGCTTTTGTTAAATTCTATCACATGATTATTACTTAATTCCACATTAAACCTCAAATTCTTCGATCTGATAATGGGAGAATACATGACTCACAACATGGAAAAATTATGTACGACCCATGGCCTCTTTCACCAAACTACCTGTCCACATACTCCACAACAAAATGGGGTGGCAGAACGAAAAAACCGCACCATACTTGAGATGAGTAGAGCACTTTTGTTTGAGGCTCATGTTCCATCATATTTCAGGCTTGAAGCAATTGCTGCTGCTACTTACCTTACAAACCGTCTTCCCACAAAAGTCCTTAACTTCCAAACATCTCTTCAGACTCTCCGGAAACACACTACCATCCCATCCATTCATTCCTTACCTCCTTGAGTTTTTGGCTATGTGGTTTATGTTGATTTACTCAAACAAACCCGCACTAAACTGGAACCCCGTGCTGTTAAATGTATCTTTGTGGGGTATGGTGTTAATCAGAAGGGATATCGTTGTTTTAACCCTATCCATAACAAGGTCTATACTACGATGTGTTGTCACTTTTTAGAGCATTCCTACTATTACCCTCAGCTTCGTCCTCAGGGGGAGACTACTGCGAGGACTTAAGCTGGCTAACACATCATATAGCTATTGATCGTGACCCACAAGAGCAATTAGGTAATCCCATTGATAATGCCCCTAAACATATCTGAGCCTAAAACTGTAACTGATGATGTTAATGGTATATCCAGTGCTGTTGAGCTACCATGCAGGTATGAGCTTCCCCCAAGGAGTACTAGGGGAGTCCTTCAAAGAGATATGACCCGGATTTTGAGTCGCAGAGGTCTCGATATCCCATTTGTCAAGTGGAGAATAGCAATATCGCACAAACCGACAATAGCTTTAATGACATCCTTATATTCGAACTCTGTGCCCCGTAATACCGATGAAGCTCTTCGAGATCCGAGGTGGAAAAAGGTAATGGAAGATGAGATTGCAGCTCTAGAAAAGAATAATACATGGTAGAAATGTATGTTACCCAATGGGATGAAAACTGTGGGTTGCAAATGGGTGTATTCAATAAAGTATCATGTTGATGGGACAATTGAAAGATACAAAGCTCGGTTAGTAGCCAGAGGATACAATTAGACCTACAGGATTGATTATTCAGTTACATTTTCTCCTGTTGCAAAAATCGATACTATCGGGGTATTGTTATCGATAGCTGCAAACAAAGATTGGCCGTTGTATTAGTTCGATGTTAAGAATGCATTCTTCCATGGAGAAATTGAGGAGGAAGTGTATATGCAAGCTCCACCTGGTTTTTATGAGTCATTCACACGAGGAGAAGGATGCAGACTCAAGAAAGCTTTATATGGGTTAAAACAATCTCTGAGAGCCTGGTTTGGCAGGTTCACTTCTACAATGAGGAAATTTGGCTATAAACAGAGTAACTCAGATCATACTTTGTTCTTGAAGAAGGGAAATGGTCAGATTAAATGGTTAATCGTTTATGTTGATGATATGGTCATAACTGGAAATAATGAAGACAAAATTAGAAATCTTAAGGAAAAGCTGTTTCTGGTGTTCGAAATGAAGGATCTAGGAAGACTGAAGCACTTTCTTGGGATTGAAGTCTTTAGATCAAAACAAGGGATCTTCATCAATCAGAAAAAAATATATTCTTGACCTTCTAGCTGAAACCGGGATGCTTGACTGCAAGCCAACAGAGACTCCAATCATTGTCAACCATAGACTACAGACCGAACAAAAAGAACCAACAGACAGGGAAAAATACCAGAAATAGGGTGGGTAAACTCATCTATCTGTCTCACACGAGACCAGATATCTCATATGCAATTGGAGTGGTAAGAAGATTTATGCATCTTCCTCAGGTTCAACACATGGAAGCTGTTATAAGAATCTTAAGGTACTTAGAAAGTACAAGCAGCAGAGGAGTCTTCTTTGTAAAAAATGGCCACCTTGACCTTGTGGCTTATACTGATGCTGACTGGGCAGGAGATCGAGATAGTAGAAAATCCACATCAGGGTATTTCAACCTTATCGGAGGGAACTTAGTGACATAGAGAAGCAAGAAACAGAAGGTGGTGGCACTATCAAGTGTTGAAGTAGAGTTTAGGGGAGTGGCTAAAGGAATAACAGAGATATATTATGGCTTAAAAGGCTCTTATGTGAACTGGACTTCCCATCAACAGAGACATGTAAGCTATTTTGTGATGATAAAGCTGCAATCGATATCTTAGAAAATCCTGTTCAGTGATCGAACAAAACATGTTGAAATAGATAAACATTTCATAAAAGAGAAGCTCGAGAAACAAATCATAAGTCTTCCTCATGTAAAATCAGATGATCAACTTGCTGACATTCTCACTACGGCCGTTTCTGCTGAAGTCTTCGAAAACACTTTGTCCAAGTTAGGCATTATAGACCCTATGATCTAACTTGAAGGGGAGTGTAGAATATTGTAGAAATATTATGTAATTATTCCTGATTTTATTTTATTTCCTAGAATATTAAGTTACTCTAATTTGCTTAGGGAGATTAGGGTAATATTCTGTAGGATTATTTTGTTGCCTTTATTAAGGCCTTAACCTCTGTATAAATATGAGTTGTATCAGTCATTTGAATCAATACAAAAAAAGTATTCAGTCATTAACCTAGCTTAATTCCGCTTTATTCTTGTTTTCAGTTATCATCTCAAAACCCAAAGCCTTGTAGTAGTATATAATTTTAGAATCTGTGAAACTTATTTTTAGTTCAGGTTAGCCCACTCCTTACTGTTTCTCCTTGCACTGCTCTTTTGAGCAATTGAATTTTAAATAGGTAATAGTAATACAAATAAGATGTAATACAATCAACTTAGAAAATATGAAGAATTAGAGAAAGAAAAAGAATAAAGAAGACGAATATAGAATAGAATGATAGCTTGATCAAGTAGTCCTTCCTAAAACTTATTGACTAATGCACGCATTCGAGCAGTACGACACTCGATTTAGCAAGCCTTTGTAACATTTTTTCTTCACAGTTTCTTACTTCCTACACTTGGCATGTGAGCCCCCTTGCTTTGTCATTAATGCCTTCATCGATGCAAGATAATAGTGCTTACCCCTCTATGTGATCAAACTCATCCCTATAGGATGATATGGCTCTTGCATCAACGAATAAAATGGCCAAAAACATGTATTTGGAAGATTAAGAGTAGATGTTATCAATAAGAGGTTACAGCTGAAAGCATCTAAAGTGAAGTGACTGAACTGAAGGGAGTAGAATGAAGATTGAAATATGACTATAAAAGTAACGAGTTGAGCTTAGTTGAGTTGAACTAAATTGAACAAATAAAGGTGAACTGAACAAGACTGAACTAAAAATAAGTTGGAGAGAACAACCAAACCCCAAAAATCATTGAGATCAACACATTCAACAAGGATCCAATAAAACATTTTATTACCTCAATATCTAGTAGGGATTGGATGTACACAACCTCATCTTATTAAAATAAGGACCTAGTTTAAAAATAAAAATTCTATAATCAAAATGATAAAATCATAAAAAAAAACACATCTTAATTATACATTTACATCTACTTTGATCATAAGACCTATCAGATGTTCATATGTTAAATCTTCAAGGCCAAAAGGGGATGCTATGTTGTTGAACTCAATTATAACTGAAGTGGAGTATCATCCCAAAACCTTCTGGTAGTTAGGTGACGTTGCCCAATGCCCACGATCTTATAAACTAGTCATCCCCTTAATATTCTTTTGATCTGGGACATTTTTACCACGTAGAAACTCCACTAAATCGCCCTCTTCAAATTTTTGTATACGAGGTTTACATTTGAATATCCCCCTCAAGTAATGGTTTATTATATCCAGATCTCAAACCGACGCTAAGTAAGAAGGTCAACTAATCACAAATCAAGTGTGGTACCACCCCAATACCATGAAATAAAAGGTAGAATCGCTCAATATTTCAGCTTCACTTAATCCTTTCATTTGTAGGAATCTCTCTTTATGAGGAGCTTCTCGAGCCGAGGGACTCTTTGGTCGCATCCTCCTTTATGGGTATGAGTTATACAACTAATGTGTGTGCACTTTGTGAAGATCATTAGGGCGCTCGCCCAAGTAGAGAGCATTACTCGGTTATTGACTCACTCTCTACAGCCCGTTGGCATGAGGCTTTCCCTTGCTCCAAGACCCCCCCTTTCACATCCATTTTAGGCCTTGTCAAGGTTGCTCAACGATTGGTTGCCACCTTGGCTCATCCATGCTTCCTCTCGGATGAGTACACCACTAGCTTATCGTAACAGAGCTCTTGACATTTTACTTTCAATGTGTACATCCTTTACCACACACATAAGAACTATATTCTACAACAACCATGATATATACTAACAAAAAAGTGACTTGTCTAAAACAGGTTAACGTGTGCTTGTGTATTGTTAAGAGGAACATGTCAACAAGCAAGCACTAGCAAATTAAAAATGCCATAGCACACCTCATATCTTAAATAAAATTATTTCCGATAATTCAATGTTTATGGAGATTACTGAAAGCCAAGACATATTTTGTCCATTTGTGTCTAACAATTTCAAATCAACTACCTATGGCTCAGATACTAAGCCACCTCGATCACGACACCGTCCTCCCTTTCTATTTTCATCCCACCAATCAGGATACCCTTTCAACTGATGACAATCATCCTTGGTATGACCAAGCCTATTGCAGTGAGTACAAAAAGGTCGTTCGCCATCTCCAAAATCCGATTTTCCATATGCATCCACCTTAAAATTCATCACATTTTCTTTTGGTCATCCCTCTTTGGCACGAGGTCGTTCAGTGTTGATCACCGTTTGATAGGTCGTATCCACCAAAGGAAGTGGAGGTTGTGCCAATAATTGTGCCCGAATGGCCTCGTATGGATCATCAAGACCAATTAGAAAATAATGTAAGTAATCTTCCTCACGATAGCAGCCACCTTCTTTGCAATATTACACTTGCATTTTCTACAACTGCACTCAGGAACACGACAATATTGTACTAATTCACCCAAAATCTTAGACAATCTACTAATATATTCCGTCATCGACTCAAATGATACTCGAGTGCACCTCCCTAAGGATTCTCTTAAATGGCACACCCGAGTCCTACTAACAACACTATACCTCTGCTTGAGATGTATCCACAAATCACACACCACATCATAGTCCTCAATTGTAGAGTGCACTCCATCATCAAGAGTATTAGTGATCCATGATACTAACATTGAATTCACAGCAACCCAATGTTTGTTCTTCGAAGATTCCATTGAAGGCTCTGTAATCGTGCCGGTGACGAACCCAAATTCCCACATTGCAATCAAGGCTCTACGAAATGTTTTTGCCTATTCATCATAATTCGGAACATTTTATTTGGCAGGAGTAATCACGATTTCGGGGTGATCACTCAAGCTAAGGTGATACTCAAGATCCATGGTTGCCTGTGATGAAGAGCACTCATCTTCCTAGGCCATTATGGAACACGGGTATGAAAAAAAATTTGAAATTTGCCCTAACCTATGCTCTTGATACCATGACAAATTCAATGAAAACCTTGCCTCTTATCATTTATTTCTCTCAATATATATCATACAAGATACTATACAAAGATATACACAATATCTTCTAAATATTTCTACGTCCTAAATTAACCACCAAATATTTTCTAAATATATTCCTAATAAGTTTCATATGCATATTGGTCGAGACTACACTTATACTTGGATCAACCGTTATTTGTGGGCTGCTCTTCGATCCCATGATTTTTATTACACAAATTCTTGTCTTTGGATTTTATCATGTCTGCATTATTAGTTTAGATTAGTAGGAAGCTGGGCATGACAATATAAATTAGAAGTTAGAAGTTAGTGAAATGAACGCCTCTTTGAGGTTCAACAATGAAAAACAGATGAAAAATGTAATGCAAAATGAACACAAGTGTTTATTGAGGTATCTTGGGTACCTCCCCCTCAAATGTTGTTTATTACTTCCTCCGTTCCATAATACTTGCTACTGAGTGTGACATATTGTGTGGGAAAATGTCACTATCAGTAGCAAGTATTATGGAACAGAGGAAGTCTAAATGATTCAACAATACAAGTATAATAATCCTCCCTTACCTTGAGAATAATCTCTCAAGATCACAAATACTAAAGCAAAGTTTGAACATTCTTAAGTTTCTAACAATGTTGTTGCCCTCTCAACAATTTAAGTGTTTGTGGTGATCCTTTCTCTATGAATGATACTCCCTTTTATAATAGAAGGTGGGTATCATTCTTAGAGTCACACATTTAATCACCATAAATCACAATAAACTTCATAATTAACCTAGCAATAAACATAGAAATAATGCCCACCATTATTCCTAGATTAATTGCCTTATAATGCACCCTTTCAATGGCTTAAATCGTCCATAAAAAATTCCAAAAAGGCATCCTAGGCAAAGTGCTCGTTCAAGGCACTAAAGTGCTCGAACAAGGCACCTTGTCAGAACCTACTGTTTGCTGATTTCACATGTACTCGAACGAGCACTTATTATGCTCGAACGAGCACCCTTCTCTGGTGCATTCTGATTTGATTTTACTTGTTGCCTCGAGCAACCAACCTCATTTCCATGCCTTTCCTCGTTCAAGGCATGGTTCCTACACACTTAGTGAAGCCTAAAACGCCCCACGTTTATCACTTCATCAATCGTTTCAAACCTTAAACTAACAACACTCGATACATCTTCACATGATAAAGCATGTTTGATAATATGATTAAAATTAACGTCATAGTCACAAATATTGGTACTTGCATTAACAATCTCCCCCTCAAGTCCAATATTCTTATCATCCTCAAATGTTACTCTCTTTGACCCAAACACAACACCATTCCCACTTTTGCGGCCTAGGCTACCACAACCAACTTATACCTCATACAAGTTCCGCGTACTCCTTACTCCCTTCATGAGCACCATGCTCCCTCTAATGACTTTCAAAACCCCTCCACTTGAAAGTGCATCCCTTATTCTCTAGTCAACCAATGAAATAAGGTTCCCCTAAAACTTAGGTACATACCTTACGTCACCAAGTCTTCCGATGACACCTCCATGTGTCTCAATTTTTAACCTCATCAATACCTTTCATCTTTCACGTTTTCATCAGTTGGTAAAGCAACACGACGATTATCACCATAACTAAGCTTAGTAAATTTTTCTTTTTCACAACAAATGTGAAATGAGCAACTAGAGTCTATTACCCATCCCTTACTATGAACCACTCCCCCATCAACTAATAGAGCCCCATCATAGTCATCATCACTAACAATGCTTAGAGCGACACTCCCACTACCCTCATTCTATTTTCTCCCATCCCTTAAGCTTTTCATTCTCTTAGGTCTTCCTTAAACTCTTTGCACATCATTTGTATGTGCCCCCTTTTCTTACAATAGTAACATTCTTTGTCACTAAGGTCACCCCTCCTATGAGACTTTCCCTTTCCTTGAAATCCCTTTTCCTTGGTTCTACCCCTATTAGAACCCTCACTAAATAAGCCATCCCCAACACTCTTCTTTTCTTCCCCCTCTCTTCTCACCATGAACATATCATTCTCTCTGAATGCCGCTAATGCTTGATCAAGAGTGATAGAATCCCTACCTATGAGCATTGTTTGAACTATGGTTCTATAGTCCTTGGGAAGTAAAGCTAAAAGGAGTAAAGCTTGTTCCTCATTCGTTAACTTGTCATCTGCATTCAACAATTGGAACACCAACTTGTTAAATGTGTTTATGTGGTCTTGCATTGTTGTATCCTCATCCTTCCTGAGTTGATACAACTCCCACAACAAGCAAGGTTTATTGGTTAGGGATTTGGAAGCATACACCATTTTTAATTTTTCAAACAACTCACCGGGATCGGTCTCTTTCAAGTAGTGATACTTGATTTCGGGTGCTACGGCAAGCCGAATTGTGCTTACCGCCTTCTTGCACATTTGTGTCCTTTTGCCTCCTCAATATGATTTGGCCTCTGTAGAAATGCTTAGAGATTATGAATGCAGCAACAGGGGGGTGAATTGTTGTATTGCTCTTTTAAGTATTTTTTCCCTATTTTTGCGGAATTTAACTTTAATAAATATTCTTAAACAAAAAGCAAGAAAGAAAAATGGAGACAAGGATTTTACGTGGAAACTTTCTAGGCCTAATAGAAAGAAAACCACGACCACTCGGGATTTTAAGCTTCTCTTAATATGTTTTAGGCAATTAATACAATTACATAAAACAATTCTCTTCTCTTCTCTTCTCTTCTAGGCCTCTTCTCTACACTTTCTCCTTCTCTTTCTCTTCTCTTGTTTCTCTCAATTCCCCTTAGACTTCCCTCAAGTCTAATTTACAAACACTCAAAAACCCTTACAAATAATTTTCTCTAGAATGGATAAAAACTAAGATATTGCATAAGAAAAATATTGAGAATTAATTGGCAAATGAAAGAATAAATATTTTTCTTACTTGGGTGATTTCACTTAAATATTTCGGTTAGGGCACAATACCACTCATATTAGCCGGTTATAAAAAATCTCTTTTATATGAGATTAACCGTATAATTCTTCCCATAATTCCCTTATTCTAAAATGTGGGAAAGTGGAGAATTACCTTGGAGGTTACTCAAAGTCATACGGTTACCTTTAGTAATTAATTTGCTAATAATAGTTAAATGAAGACTTATTCAACTAAACCCTAGCTTCTTCTCTATTTTTGTGGAGAGAAATAAGGAGACTTATTCTCAACCATTGGTTTTATGTGGTAGATATTTAATTAATTGCCAATTAATATCTTATGCAATAATCTAGTATTTAACCGTACAATCAACTAAAAATTAGAAAAACTAATTTCCTACGTTTCTTTAGCTGACTAACTTCTCCAGACCTGTTTCGTTGGGAACACTGCACTGTCTCCATCAGCACTTATATCAGTTTATCAATTCTTGGAACAGTAGAGATCAATTTCCCTTTTGACTTTCCATATGAACTTCAAGGCTGACTATTTTGACTTTTGACTTTGACTTTGACTTTGACTTTGACATGTACAATATTCTTTGAACAAGTCTTTTAGGTGACATCGACGACTTTGACAAAATCGGATATACGACCTACAAACCAATCATTAAAACTTGTTTGTTTATAAATAATGAAGTCATCGTCAAAAATTAATTAGGCCAACAGCCTCTCCTTCAAAACTGCATCACCGAAGCCTTGTTGCACCAAGTAATCTTCCACGGAGTTTTTCCATATTGCAAAGTTGATTTCCCATCAAGCAATTGAATGCAAAATTTCGACCTGTCACTCATTGTGTTTTTCTTGTTCTTTAACCTCACTTTCACACCCCAAATGGCCAAATGATAATGCAAATATAATAATCCTCCCTTACCTTGAGAACAATCTCTCAAGATCACAAATACTAAAGCAAAGTTTGAACACTCTCAAGTGTCTAAATATGCTATAGCCCTCTCAACAATTTAAGTGTTTGTGGTGATCCTTTCTCTATGAATGATACTCACTTTTATAATAGAAGGTGATTATCATTCTTAGAGTCTCACATTTAATCACCATAAATCACAATAATTATCACAATAAACCTAGCAATAAACGTAGAAATAATGCCCACCATTATTCCAAGATTAATTTCCCCATAATATACCCTTTTAATGCCTTAAATCGTGCATAAAACAGTCCAAAAAAAGCATCCTAGGCAAAAAAAGGCACCTTGTCAGAACCTATTGTTTGGTGATTTCACATGTGCTCGAACGAGCACTTATTATGCTTAAATGTGCACCCTTCTCCGGTGCATTTTGACTTGATTTTACGTGTTGCCTCGAGCGAGCAACCTCATTTCCATGCCTTGCCTCGTTCAAGGCATGGTTCCTATACACTTAGTGAAGCTTCAAACGCCCCACATTTATCACTTCATCAATCGTTCCAAACCTTAAACCAACAACACTCAACACATCTTCACCATCCTTCTCCAATGTACATAAGAAAGCATGTTCGATAATATGATTAAAGTTAACGTCATAGTCACGGATAATGGTACTTGCATTAACAGTTAGAAGTTAGAAGTTAGGCGTTGGACATTAGAGTAGTTTTAGAAAATTTTCATTTTCTTATTTTCATGCTGCTTTCTTTTTTAGTAATTTCTTAATTAAACTATGATCTTTCCTTAATTTTAATTGGTACTTTTATGTAGTTTGAAGTTTATGATTTCATTCTTCGTTAAATTTACGGTTTTATTTTTCATCGTCCTTCATTGTTAAGGTATTATTGCTTTCCAATCTCTTTAATTATGTTTATTGTTATTAGTTTTGTTTATTTATTTAATCGAGAAATACAAAACTTGCATGAATTACAATGAAGGTTAGTGTAAGGGAAGAGAGGAGCTAATTAGAGAGTAAATACACAAGCAAATGAAGGTTGCTCTTATCGAGACTTTTTGTGTCAATATTACTCAGGGTGTCGGGTGTATTTATATAGGAAGAAAGGCTCAACATTAGATAAAGAACATCAAAAAATAAAGAACCAAAACAGAATGGAGTAGTTCAGCAGGTAGCTATTGCAGGTCGCTCGACCTAGGTTGGGTCGAGCTCCAGTCTAGTGGCTGGTCGAGCCTATTGGTCAGTGGCTTGTGCTGCTGGCCTTTCCTCTTTTATGTATACCACGGTCTCCTATGCCTCTTACACTTTGCATTTGGACTGAATTCTTACTATTCTACCATTCACAAGTCCAGATTACAATAATAATTGCATAATGTACCATTTGATTCCCTCACAACTAATGACAAATGTGATACTTTGTCCTCTTCTATCTTAACACCAACAAGCAAGATTAAGACTCTTAATCATAGTCCTAATTACTTGGTGAACGTAAGTCACCCATATCCATAACAACCATGAATATGACAATATAGATAGGTAGTTGAACTAGGATGTTGTTGGATATGGTGACTCATAATCCCGACTTGAGTATATTAATGATGTGGAAGGATTAGAGGCCTGAAAATGACATATTGGTGTGTGTAAAGGATTGATTAATTTGTGCATGGTATGACAGACGACTTGTCGCTCGACTTGTTACTCGACCAAGCAAAGTCGCTCGACAAGGTCGAGCAAAAATGGTGAAGCTACTGATCTCATTCTTATCTCTCTCTCGACCGGCGCATGACGTGTCGAGCAAATATGTTAAGCATTTTGTTTATATGCAGTGGGATGTTATATTTTCCAAGATCTCAACATTTTTTTCTCCTCCTTTTCCAACGCCTATAAAAGCTTTTGTATCATTTGTAACATAACAAACATCAAATCGAGTTTAGGGTTTCTAGGGTTTTTAGTTAGAGGATTTTGGGGTTTTCTTCTATTCTTCATAGAAACATACTAAGATTAATTCTTCAATTAGAGTTTGAATTATGCATTGAAATCAAGAAACTCTCAATTAATAAAATTCATTTAATATCACATTAATATTAGGATTTTCTCCACCTTGCAAAGTTGTGTGTTATTCTATAGTTTTGCAAGTTTTGTTTTTCGTTCTTTGTAGAGTAGCTTCATTACTAATTGCCATTTTTTTTCAGGAAATAATTGCCATTTTACTCTAAGAGATACATGTTATTTGACTTATTCTGATCATTAGTTAGTTGGCCAAAAACAAAGAGTGTGAATTTCTGGACCCAATTTTCATTTACAATTGAAAAGTGTAGCAAAAGTGATGATACAATTGCAAACTATATCTATCTTTTTCAGTACATTTTTATAAATCAATTTATGGACCCAATTTTCATATCAAAAGATACAACAGTTTCAACCATTAAGCATCAAACAGTTTAGCTCACAGTAAAACATGTACTCAGTAGAAACAACCCCCTCTGGCCTCCGGCCTCTATCATTCTGGTGCAGTAATTAGTATAGATCAGTGAATGCTTGATCATATTGTGTTGAGCAGATCATAGAAAACTTCTGGCTTCCTGTACTCTGATTTGCAAACAGCCTGAACAAAGTAAACATAGTCAACATCTCAAACTCAAATGCATTTCTTCATTCTTATCATTGTCCTTTCTTTTTCATTTGGTAACAAATAAAAACATTTCACCATAGAGCTAGATCAGACAAACTTCAATGCTTTACAAATCCATTTTATATTTCTCCCCCCCAATACCACGCTGAATTCGTTGCCATGTTTATGGTTTGTGCCATATCTTTGTTATTCTTATTTCTATGGTTTGTTATAAGTCATTATTTTTGTCTTGCTTATTGTCTTGCCTAAGGATTTTTCTGTGTCCTTAGTTTTCACTTGATAAGTGTATCGTCTATCGTCTTCCTTAATTTTCCGTAAGCATTCCTAACTCAAATGTATGTTTATGCATTCAGAGTTGGAGAGCATACTACTTTGATACACTAAGATAAAAAGAAGCCATAACAATTTTCCAAGAAACATTCTTCAGAAGCATGCCAGTTTACCTGGACCGCGAAAGCTATGTGTAATAGAGTTGCTTCAGCCCATGGTCTTCCGATAAACTGAAGCCCAATAGGCAGCCCTGCTGCATCATATCCAATCTAAAACAACAGCTAAATTGATCAGCAAAGAATGTTCAAATTGAGCAGTCAATGCACATTTATAAAAAAAAAATTATTCTAACCGGCACAGTTACAGCAGGCAGACCAAGAAAATTTCCTGCTATTTGATACCGTACCAGTGCAGCTAAAAACAAGTTGAAAAGCAAACCTTTCAGTTTTGACACAATAATACATTACAAAATATTTAACCAATAGGAGAAAATTTACGATCAACGTCTACCTCCATTAATGTAGTCGAGTTCACCGGTTTCTAAGGCGTCATCTTTGATTGGGTATGCAGTTACACTGGCACAGAACATTGAGACAATACAGTTAAATGCAATTTTATTTTTATTTTAAAATGATGACAGCACTTTCTCTTAAAAAAAATGATGATAGCACTTCATTTTTTTCTGGATCCGCCCCTGGTACTATTAAACCAACTTCTGTTAGACGAAAGGAAAAGACATTCATATGAATTAATAGCATTATTATCTGTGTGGACTGTTGCCAAGTTTGAATCAGTCATGAATCATCCCATTCCCCTTTTATTGTTGGTAGTGGAGTTTTAGCGTTATGACTAAATCAGATAAGGTAACTGAATAGGTCAAAAGGATAGTAGATATAAAGGATTGGGAACATGGCAAAATAGATGCATAACGCAAAGAAAAACTAAATTCTCATCATTATGTCTACCATCAAAAGACTTGGGATTTCAGGAGTGAAAACACCGGAAATTCTGGCAATAATAGAGACACAAGGACATACATCGATCAGAGAAAGATCAATTCGCTTGCGCATCATTGGCTCTAATGTATATCTACACAGACAAAAGATTCGGGCAAAATATAACTGAAAGGGAAGACAGTAGCACGCAGCATACCCAGTAGTAGGAGTAACAATAACATCGGTGTTGGATAATATCTTATTATAGAAACGCATATGTCGGTTCCTGCAGATAAATAAGAGAAGAAATGACAAACTGTATTCGTGTCGTAGAATTACAATTTAGGAAGGAATGCAGAAGAATGTATAAATCATCAAAAAACAGGGTATTTTGATATTAATCTTAGCGGAAGGTAGACTTAGTATCACCTAATTTTCTGAGCTTTAATGTACTCCATGCCGTCAAAGGCACCATATATAGAAAGTGCAACTCTTGCATCCCATCCAAGTTCTGCAGAGGCCCTATCATCAATCATGTTACAAAACGACGTTATCAGCAAAGCATCTTAATCTGAAATCTGAATAATACTTAACTACTAAATATTCAAACATAACGTACAGCTTCTGTCGAAGATGGTCAAGAGCAGCAGTGCACTCAGATCCGATTGTTAGATAGTGTGCTAGTCGCATTGTCTCTATTTCTGGTATTGTCACCTCTACAATCTTTTACAGAAGATATTACTTTTAACAGGACTATTATGAAAATTATTTAACTAAGAATAAACATGAATAATACCAAGTTCAGGCCATCATTTTATAATATAATCCTAACATTTTAATATTAAAAAGTTTCAGGTTGGAGCTGGCATGATCAGCACTAAGCAAATAATGATATAGTTGAACAGGAATGAATATTATACCTCCCACCCATAACACTTCTGCAGCTTATTGAGAGCACTGGAGCAGCAAAGTTTGATATCAGCGTGACAGTCATCAAACCACTATATACAACGAGAAATGGAAACAAAGGCAGAAATTTAGAATATATGATATTGTGAACGGCAATACAACTTATTTAGTATGTTAGAAGGATATTCCAGTGACAAACCTTCCCGTATTTGGCCAGTTTGACATCACCAATGAAAGTGTCTGTTCTCAACATCGGCAATTTAAGTATAGGCTGCTTATATCAAAAACGTGTCTACTATCAGTGCCAATCCGTACATTCACCAAGTGGCGAGGGACAATAAAATCAAGATGCAAACTAAAGCATCACCTCTAAGACCATGAGTTGATCCAAGAGGAGTTGGCCGCTGATAGCTGCATAACTGAAATGAATTTCCATGATTAGTAACAGTTTTAAATCCATATGAAGAGGATAAGCACAAGTGGACTTAATATGAGGGTACTTACGTTATCAAAGCATCTTCAACTGTGCCAGATAAAACTCCAACCATCCCAACCGTCCAATTGAGGGGAAGTACACTGCAGAACACGATGATGATAATCAATACCTCACATTGTTGAAGTAATATGTAGCAAACATTGACAAAGGTTTTTCCAACATATGGACATATTTCAGGAGTATTGTTCTCACCCGTTATGAGGAACGCGCCCAAAAGTAGGCTTGAAGCCAACAACCCCACAAAGAGCTGCAGGCATACGAACTGACCCTACACAAATTTTGAAAAATATTTCCTCAGCTAGTAATGTGACAATAAGACAACAACATTATATTACCCCAATGACATTTAATATTTTGGGAACAAGAGGACTAAAAAGACTGAATGCATTAAAATGATGTTTATTACCGCCACCATCAACACCAAGAGCAACAGGACATAATCCTGCACAAACAACTGCAGCTGACCCACTAGAAGAGCCTCCCGATATTCGGTTAGTATTGTAAGGATTTCGAGTAGCCCTACAGTATTAACAGAAACATTTGAATTCAAATTCTAACGTAAGAAACACAGTCCTGCTCTGATTGGCAAAGTACTTTGCAAAGTTTTGTTTGGCTGGAAAATTTAAGGATAATATATAGCAATGAGTTTATGGGTGAATGCATTATACCCATAGTGAGGATTTATTCCACTTGTCCCAGCACCAAGCTCATGCATGTTGGTCTTCCCAACAAGTATTGCACCACATAACCTCAGTTGCTCAACACACCAAGCATCATTCCTGCAGGATCTAAACTTGTGTAACCAAGTTGTACCTCCTAAAACAAATTACATCAGAGGCAGGGCATTTTCTCAGCAACCAAACTAACAGGTGAGTTTCGCACGCTTAAAATAAAATTTAAGGATCGTATATATTATTACCTGTGGTTGGATAAGGGGTACAGTCTATCTCATCTTTAATGGCTATTGGCACTCCATCCAGAACTGATAGTGGTTCACCTGTATGAGGTGAAGACAATGTGTATTGTGAAGAATAAAAATAGTCAAGACTACCCACTACACTAGTAGATCGGTCTGTGTTTATTTGATAGTGGTTGTGGGAATTAACTCATCTTAATTTTCATACCTTTTTTATGACGAATAGTAGACGCAGCCGCTTGCTCCAGAATGTTGTTGGCATCACAGTCGATAAAGAATGACATGTTGGTGTTAGTACTAGTTGATTGTTCGACATCTTTAATGAACCTTTCTGCCACCTGCAAGCAAACTAAAATAAACCACATGAGTCGTTTGTTTCATAATTTGTAGGACAACATGAAATTGTACAAGAAACTCCTATTCAAGATTCAGCAAAAGTACAAACATACAAGTAATAAAGTAAATTGATAATACTAAAAATAATAAAACTATACCATGCTTGGAGTGAGCACCCCGGATGTATACGCCTTAGAATAATCCATTATCGTCCAGCGTCGAAAACAAAGATTTATCTCAGCTGAAATATTTTCTGAAGAAGGCAGGCACTCTACAGCATCTTGTACGCGTTGACATGGGTTCCTGTTAGAACTCACGCATCTTACTTCTCGTTCAGGGAAGTCTGCAACAATACACTGGAGCTATTAAATAATAAAGAAAGGAAACTGCAAGTAAGTCATACATTAGACCTTTGTGAAAAGAGTTGGTACCTTCACATGGATGTAAAGGAACATATACAGGTGACTCTTCCAATTCTGCCCATGAAACAAGCTGCAAAACAGTTTTCATTTTACATAATTGCCAAAGAGCAAATCATTCGAACTATACAACAAGAACTAATCAAAGTTTAGGTACCTTATTAATCAAATTATCTTTCTTGAGGAAGTACAAGAAAATCATTCCAACTATCCTGGACTCCAGAATCCAAACAAAAAGTTTAACCAAAAATCCAGCCATACGTGGAGCTGAGAAAATAAAAAGAAAACCATTAGTAATGCCTTCCCTTGATCAAGTCTATAACCATATAAACTTGCAAGTTACAACCAAAACATCCCTAATCATTATTATTTTCAGAGCTTCAATTACAGGACCTCTTTCAAACTATATTTCACATTCCATAAATGTTGGAAAATACTTCACATGTGAGACAAGATCTCACATCGATAAAATAGTGGGTTGTGGACTTGCATATATATTCGGTATGCAAATCCTCTTACAACCATATGGTTTTGGGAACAATGAACCTCACGGCCTAATAATAAAGGCCTAAAACATACTAGACTAATACTTGAAGTTATCACCCTAGGAAAAAAAAGGATACCCATTAATATCATCTACAACTCTGAAAACTACCAAATTTTCCCAACTTAACTACTAAAAAACAATTGATCAGATCAAATTTAAATACTCCCTCCGTCCCAAAGATATGTCCCTGTTTGTTCAAATAATGGACTCAAATAGGAAATGACATCTTGCAGGACACATGAAAGGCATTGAGAATGAATAGCAAACCTTTGACATGGGGGCTAACATAAGCCTCATCACTATGAGGGCCAAGATCAACCTGATCAACAGGTTTGTAAACCACACCCTCACTCCTAAAAATCCCCATCTTGTTTTCTTCACTCTTGACTTGAGGATGCAAAACAGAGAAGTTTAAAACAATGATTCAATACCTTAATGTTTAATTTTTCTTTTTTTTATATATAATTCAATATACATTAAGTGGGTACCTTCACCTCCAGCTAATGTTTGTATTATTTTAAGAATCTTGATTTCTTCCTCATAAACTCATTGTATTGACATTGAAGTTTTAATTTAACTAGTCAAAAACATTCTTCATGACAAATTAAATACTCTTATAATATCATCAGATGAATCCTTTCTTTTAAAAAACAATATATTATAAAACCTCAATCCCAATATTTTATCACGAGTAAGTCAAAAACATTCACCATGGAAAATTATATACATCTCTAATATCATCAAAGAAATCCCTAATTTGACATCATACCCATTTTTAAAATTCAAAAACATTCTCATATTACAAATAAGACAATGATAAAAATATCATAAAACACATAGTGGGTATGATAAAACAAGAACAAACCTTTAACATTTGGGCTAATATAAACTTCATCACTATAAGGGCCAATATCAATTTCATCAACAGGCTTGTAAATCACACCCTCACTTCTAAAAAATCCCATTTTTGTTTCTTCAAACCAAAGTGAGTGATCCACCAACCCAAAGTCATTCTCAGTATATAAAGGGGAAGGAACGAAGAAGTGGGTCATGAGATGACTCATAAGAAAAGTAGGACATAGGTGATGGAATGTAAATATCATGCTTTTAAAGGAACAACATGGTGTTAGTGCGGGCAATAGAATCTCGGCTCAAACCTGCAAAGACTTTGCCAAATTTTACTGCACAATAACAAAAATGAAAATTACCCCATCAACTTTTAATTTATCGACAGTAACTTATGGGTGTTTCCTCATAATATAGTAACATGATAGAAATCAAATTATAGCAGATTATATAACAAAAAAATTAATAAATTAAATAATAAACTAAAGTCACTATTATTCTAGGGAAAAAGCCCCCTAGTAAGTAGTAAGTGTACATTATAGTCAATCAAAAGTCTACCTTCGAATCATTTTAGATGTGTCGTTTTCACGGTTATTAAGGGTGGTGTGGTGTCCATTAAAATGTGGTAGTTGGGTATTTTAATTGATTAATTAATTTTAAAGATAGTAGTTAGGCATTGGGAGTAGTAAAAATGGGGTATTTAGGTAAAAAAAAGATATACAAAAAGAGAAATGGAACAATTGATATGAATTTGCCACATAAGAAAATGAGACAACTAAAAATATTCGGAGGGAGTATTATTTTAGCAAAAACTCACTTTGATTTCCGTAATGTATCAAAAGAAAGATATAAATGATTCTCTAATTACAAACCCTATTAAACGTAAATTGGCTAACAACATGAGAGATTAGAATCGAGTTGATTTAGCGTAAATGTAAAGGTAAATGTTCAACCCATGGGTTTTAGGTATAACAATGTCAAAATGTTAATTATTAGGAATCAAATCTGAGTATTTGAATCAAAATGGGATGAATAAGTCTTGAAATTTACATGTAAATATTGCTAGGGAATGTAAAGAAACTAACCAAGTAATTGGCGGGGTTTTAAGGGGTTGAGATTTTGGGCAGTTGGGGAGTTTGCTCCCAACGACCCTACCTCTAACGGTCACCCACCCTTCGCGTGTAATCCTAAATTTTCATTTAGGATGTTCATATATTTGTGTTGTTATATTTACTTCCAATGCCATTTACAAATTTAATATACTGTACGTATCTAAATTTCATTTTTCTATTTATAATTTTTTATTTTTCCACTATTTATCGTTTTCTTAAATTTGCTACTAAAAGTAACATGTTTATTGAAAATTAATTGTAATTTTCAATAACAAACTCAAAGAGACAAAGAAAATATAATCTAACATAGCTTGTATTTTGGGAAGAAATAATTTTTATAAAATTATAGAACTGAAATCATAAATGAAAATTTTAAGAATGACAATGTTAGATAATAATATAGGATCAAAACCAAAAATAATAATCTAATAAAATCAAAAGAATAACCTAAAAATGGTATAAGTTATTTGCATGAATGCAATAATTAAATTTTACATTGATTTTCTATAATAATTTCAATTTTTGATTAATCACGAATAATATTATTATTGCTTAAAATAGTAACTTGGTTGTACAAGTTAATCGCTATGAAAAAAAATAAAATAAAAATTTGTAAATATTAAATTAAAAAATAAAACTAAACTCATTTAATTTCTTCTTTATTATTTTTATTTTCAATTTTTATAGTTTATTTTTGTTTTTGCTCTTACTATTTTAAGCAAAAATGACTTAGTTTTGTAAAGGTTATCTTGATGCATTCTAGCAAACACGTATTATAAATAATCCTTAATCATGGTTAATCAAAAGGAAAATTTGCCAAGAATAATCTCAACTATCATCCGTTGGCCAAAAATAATCCCAACTATCGATTATTTTTTAATAATCCTAACTATTCATCGACTTTGCTCAAAACAGTCTCACTCCCTCCGTGATCGGCTGCAGCAGGTATTTTGTGAATAATTTTTTTTAACTTTTTTTTTAACTTACCTTCATCAAATAAGAAGATGTACCCTTTCATCTTCAAACTGATTTACCCTTGCAAGTTCAAAAACCCATTAAACTCTCCTTCCTCCATTGATGAGCAAGTTCATACCCATCTTCATTCCTATGGTGGTTTTGTATAATCTATTTTTAGTATAAATAAAAAAAATAAATCTAATTGGTGGTTTTGTGAGTTAAAACGGAGATATGGGTTGGGCTCTTGAGAGATGTTTATGCTATAGACGGTCTCTCAAAAGAGGATTTGTTTCTCTTTTATCATTATAAAGCATTATAATCAGGGCCAATCTTAAGTAAGGGCCGCGGGGCAAGAAGAACAAGGACAAAAAAAATTTGATGGATTTTACCTTTATATGCATCGAACATTCAAACTTGAAACGTTTTGTAATTTTTTTAAAAAATAATACGTTGTGTGATTAAGTTTTGTACTTTACGTTAAAGTGTTAGAAATTATATCTACAACAATTGTGGTTTTATATAATTGGATTGATATATTTTAGTCTCAATTATTATGTTTTAATTTGATATTAATTTTGATTTAAATGGGCTACCCCTTTTTTTTAAGTGTTATCACTTTTGTATGAATGAATTATATGTTTAGTTTTAGATAAAAGTTAGTTTAAATAAAGTACAAAGTATATGTTTAGTTTTCTGCATCATTAGTGTACAATAATTTCAAGGAGTTATTATGATTTATAATCATAATAACATTTTTTTATTGGGTCAATTTATTTAAAATGTCTCATTTCTATTTTTGTCATTCTATTTTACCATTTTACGCTTATTACATCAACATAAAAACACATAAATGTCAATACCCTTTATGTAAAAAGAGAGTTTTTCACTCAATTTTAAATGATCTCCCTTTTTAGTTTTGATACAAACTCAAATGTCTCATTCTCTATAAATAGGAGGAATTATATTAAAAGAAAATCGGTGCCTAACCATTCATACATTAATTGGATCCCCATCATAGTAATCAATTAGGAATATTTGCATTAATTCATCAGTTGCATGTCGATCATATCTTTTTGGCCTTTTTTTTGTCAAGAAACTTATTACATTTTTCATTTTCTTTATTTTATTAAAGTTAAGGTGAAAGCAAATGGACAAAATTTAAAAGGAAAATTTTACCAACGAATTAATAAAAAAGTTATGGATGAGTTTATTAAAAAATACACACTTTTATTCAACTTTTGTGTCATATTATTTTTTGAAACTATTAAGTTGTATACTTCTTCCTGTTTTTATATGTTATTCTCAAATAAAAATTTACGAATTTGAGTGTCAAACTTTGAGTATGATTTCTCATTATGAAAAAACATATTCATGTTACATTTTGCTAGATTCGTCTCAATATATGCTTCCTAAATATCAACTTTTGAGAATGTTAAAATCTCACAGTTTAAGTAATTTTATTTTAAATTGTATTGGAATCGTGAAAAAAGTGAATGAGAAGATACTAATGAAAACAGAGAATATTATTTTTAATATATAAGTTAAAATATAGTCAAATAAAATGTAAAATTCATTATTATCAGCTTTATATACCATTCATATATTTAAAGCTTACGTTGTTTATTTTATTATATTTTTAGTTGCAGGGGAGGTTGATGGAAGGAGAAATTAAATGAGAATTAAACCCACAACATTTTTTAAAAATTAACGATACCTACTCTTCAACTTAGATAAAACATAATTCTCAAACTTAATTTTCCTTAAAATATTATTAAATATTTATAAATAACAACCTATCTATATGCATGGTAGGCTCAAGGCTGGTAGCAAGGGACTTTCAATAACCCTACAAATGGTTGTGATCATTTAATTAAATTACTTATGGAGCTGAATTGTTTGTTGGCCATAAAAATTCACCTACTTTTTACGTCTGCATGAAAGTAAGAGGTGCCTTAAACCCATATTTATTACTATTTAGAACACATTTCCTAATTATGTGCTTTAGGAAGAAGTATTATCAACTACAATTGGAAATTTTAGTTATAATATCTATATTTATTTGCTAATTTAATAATGATCATCCTACAAATTAGTTAGTGATTTACTCCTATCACAAGATAACTTATTTAATTAGATGTTAACTTTTTTCTTGTTTAAGTCTTGTGTTAATTGTGGCAAATATGGTATTTACCCGCTATGATATGAGTTCAAATCTCAAAAACCCCTACAGAACATACCATGTAACCAAATATATAAAATCGTTTTTTAAATAAAATGATCAGCCGAGAAACATTATTATGAGAAAAGTGAATAAGAAAAAATAATCTACAAACCGAATTCAAGATTAGCAATAGATTTTCTTAACCAACATTTGGCAATGTATTAGGGTAGTCAAAGCTTGGTGTATTGGAAACTGATTATTCTCCATTTTATTATTATTTTATGCAAATTTAGTTTACATTCTCATGAGGTTGTGTTCTTTCTTATTAGTTTTGTGCGATTTGATCACCTTTGTGTAGGGTATATTGTGTTAAGCTCGTTTTTGCAGTATTGATCGCCTTTACAGAGCAAAGCAAGTTAGGGATAATGCGCTGGTAATCCCCCAGAGGTTTTGGAGAGGGAACAGAGCTAAACCTAGGATAAGAGATAGTCTCAATCACTCATTTGAAGGCAAGGAGGAAGGAGGACTTTGACATGAGCATTTTGAGAGATTTTGATGAGATCGATTGGTCAATCCCATTTGGTAGCAGTTTCAGAAGCAGTATGTAGCAGCAGCATGAGATCGATTGATCTTATTCATTTCAACTCTAGAAGATTCATGGTGACAATAGTTAAGATCGATTGGCCAATCTCTTTAGATCGATCGATCGATTCCTTTTCGAGAGACCTCAATGCATCTGTAATGACCAGCAGCTGACATCGATCGGTCGATCTCTTTAGTTCGATCGATCACTTCTCGAGTTGAACATTTGGCTTATTTGATTAGGGTGCACATTTCCCTAGGGCCCATTATAATTTGGACAACCTTCTAAGGGTATAATAACTACTTTTAGTAGAGGTCTTAGGTCATGAGGGATGTTTGCCTATATATACGGATTAATGTAATAGCAAAACGAGGAGCGCAAGAATAGTTTTAGCTTAAATTATTATAGATTATTTTTGTTTCTAGCTTTATATTTTGTTTTTCATTAGAACACTAGATTTTATCTTTTAGCATTTCAATTAATTTGTAATCAAGGTTATCTTCTGATTTTAATTTCTTCAAGTATTCTCTCACTATTTTGGGTTTATCTTCATCCCAACCTCCATTGTTGAGAATTGAAGCTATTGCAATTTCTGGGTTTTTATATCTTTAATTACCAATCACTCCCATACTTTGTAGGTATATTCCTTCTTACTTTAATCACATTATTCCCTTGTTAGTTTGCAATTTCTTAATGTTTTTTGTGATGTTCACCATTGTTAAGTTATACTAAGTTTTTTCTTAATTTCAATATCTTGATCATCATGTTAGCATTTATCGTCATTGCTAGATATATTAATAGTATGAGTAATAAGTAGTCTTTTAAGGGTTGGGGGTTGACCCAAGCTTTGTATATGGACTGATTTGGCAGTTCATGGTTGATGTTGGTTTAATTGTGAACCCGAAAAGTGGGTTACACTACTTATTGTATTGAGGTCACTCGAATAGCCCTTTACCCACTAACGAGAGTTGGGATTTTGGGAGATTTGACCTCATCACAATGATTGGATTTGAGGGCAAGGGATCAACGAGAGTTAAACCTTGCAGGCACCCCAATGATTGGGAGTTTCACCCTTCGCCTATGAGGGTAAGGATTGACGGGTTATTAGATAATTGTTTCCCGTGGGTCTTTTATATATATATATATATATATATATATATA